>JAJIBD010002907.1:0-67318 GCA_021461705.1 Cryptotis parvus
AAGTAGAAAGAGCAGTAGAACTGATCTTTAGTAGGGAAGCTTTCCACGGAGTTGGGTGCATAGAAGTGGGATAGGGCAGAAAGGGACCACTGAAACAGTGATAGAAGTGGGCACTCAGGACCAGGTCTAGGTGCCAAAAGGTGGTAAACAGTGATATGGATGAGGTATGGGTTTGTTTTTAAATTTTTTCTTTTGAATTTATTTTTTATTGAATTGCTGAGATATACAGTTACAAAGTTCGTGATTGAGTTCAGCCACAGTGCTCCAGCACCTGTCCCTTCACCAGTATGCATTTCCCACCACCAATGCAGTTTCTCCCCCCACCATCTTTATGGTAGGCATTTTACATTCTCTCTGTTTTCGTTCTCTTTCTTTTGTCATATGTGCCTCTATAGAACATAAATATATATGTATATGGAACAGTGATTTAAATATAGAGGAATTATTCCCATTTTATAAGAATATACTATTCTGTATTTTATAGGAATAGGCCATTTCCTTTAACAAATTCATGAGAGCTTAAAAACATGTTTGTCACCATCCCTACTTTTACGTTCATAGCAGCACTCTTCACAATAGCCAGAATCTGGAAACAACCAGAGTGCCCGAGAATCGATGACTGAATAAAGAAGCTTTGGCCGGGCTGGAGCGATGGCCTTGCACGCGGCCGGCCTATGCTGGCCTGGGTTCGATCCCGGCATCCCATATGGTCCCCGAGCACCGCCAGGAGTAATTCCTGAGAAAAGATCCAGGAGTAACCCCTGAGCATCGCGGGTGTGACCCAAAAAGCAAAAATAAATAAATAAATAAATAAATAAATAAATAAATAAATAAATAAATAAATAAATAATAAAGAAGCTTTGGTACATCTACACAACGGAATACTATGCAGCTGTTAGGAAAAATGAAGTTATGAAATTTGCCTATAAATGGATGGACATGGAGAAGATCATGTTAAGTGAAATTAGCCAGAAGGAGAGAGACAGATATAGAATGGCTGCATTTATTTGCATGACATAAAAATATATATGTACATATTATGATACCAATATCCAAGGTCAAATGAAATATGTATCGGGAGGTCTTGTCAAAGGTGGAATTATCACAAACGTGTGGGAGTCAGGAGGCTAGGTAAGACAGAAAATGGAACAGTGTGCTAACAATTGTCGAAGGTACTAATGCCAACCTAGAACTGAGCATTAAATACAGGCAAAAGATACACATGACAACCCTTAATGTATGTTCTGTAATCCACAATCTGAAAGGGAAGGAAAAGAGAAAGAGAGAGAAAGCGAAAGAAATAAAGAACCTGCCATGGAGGCGGGGCTGGGGGCCTGGGGAGGGGGGGGGGAACCGTGGACATTGGTGGTGGGAAATGGGCACTGGTGGAGGGATGGGTGCTGGAACACTGTATGACCAAAACCCAAATATGAACATCTTTGTAATTGTATATCTCATGGTAGTATAATAAAATACTTTAAAAGATAAAATAAAAACATGCTTGTGGTTCTTTTTTTATAATTAGGTTGACTAGAATGAAGAAATGTATTTCAGTTTTCTGTTATTTGTTACAGGATCCTCATGCAGAGGAATTTGAAGATAAAGAATGGACATTTGTCATAGAAAATGTAAGTTAATAACAGTTTCCATTGCCTACCCCCTTTTTTTAACTATATACATTTCTAAGATACGTTGTCATGAGGTGTTAGGAGGAGTTTTGTCTTTCGAAAATTTAGTAGTGATTTGTATTGTTTCTAACTTTAATGAGATGATAAGCAGTAGTAGAATTTTTTTCTTTTTAATTTTTATTTTTTATTATATCACTGTGGGTTAGAAAATTATGAAGCTGTTCATGGTTGCATTTCAGTCCTACGAATGGAACAGAAGAAAAATATTAAAATTTAGAATCAATCAGTGAGATTTAAATGAGTCATGAAATATAAAGGTGTATTTTGTATTACCAATTTCATATTGGGTATTTTTTTTCACAAGTCAAGGAATATGTTTCTATTTCTTAGGATTTAAAATATTTTGCCTGAGAGACAGTATAGTGGGTAGAGTGCTTGCCTTACATGTGACTCACCCATATTCAGCCCCCGGAACCCCACCAGGAGTGATCCCTGAACACAGAACCAGGAATTAGCCCTGCCTGAGCACCACCAAAGAACAAGAAAAATATTATTATTTGATCTTAATGATACATGAGTGATTGTGATTTCTAGAAATCAAAGATAAAAGTGTGGCCTTGAAGTAAAATGTCAAATTTCAAGTATAAATTATTTTTTGTACTTAAATTTTTTTTTAAAAAAAGCGTTTTTTCCCCAATTATTTGCTAGGTTAGAAAAACATTGCTAAAAATAATATAGAGGACATTGAACTATTTAATTTGAAAATTTAATTTCAGACTTTTAATTTTTTTAAATTCATTTTATTTATTTATTTATTTATATTTTTTTTTGCATTTTTGGGTCACACCCAGCAATGCTCAGGGGTTTCTCCTGGCTCTGCACTCAGGAATTACTCCTGGCGGTGCTCGGGGGACCATATGGGATGCGGGGAATGAACCGGGCTGGCACAGACAGGCCACATGCAAGGCAACGCCCTATCCGCTGGGCTATCGCTCCAGCCCAAATTTCAGACTTTTTATTACTTGTAAATTCTCCCAAGAAAATGCTTGTTAAGATAATTGAAAAGATAATTTAAAGGAGTTTTATTAAATCAATATTGTGAGGTATTGAGAAAGTTTAGAAAATAACCTTGGGGCTCTCTATAAACCTTTTCCTAGGCTATATCTCCCCTCAGTGGTGAATGATGAAATAACAATTCCTATTCCCGTTGCTGTGACATGTAGCAATGTTGTACCCTGTCCTAGTTTTAAATGTGCTTTCACTTTAAGTACAAAAGAGCCAGTGAATTTCAAAAGACTCAAATATTTTTTCTCTTATGAAATTTGGGTCTTACTTTTAAGACTTTTGGAAAATTGTTCTAATGCTGAAAAGGCATACTTTTTTGGGGGTAATTTTAATCTTTATTTTGTGTTATACTAGTCAATAAAAAACCTTAACTTTAAAAAATAATTTTTTATTATACCACCATGAAATATACAGTTACAAAGATGTTCATAATTGGGTTTCAGTCATACATTGCTCCAGCACCCATCCCTCCACCAGTGCCAAGATAAATATTTTAATAAATCAAGAGAATCTCTACAATATGATATCCTACCAAATTCATTGGTCACTTAATAAACTCATGTGGCTTGTGCAATACCTTATGCTCTTCTTTTGCACTCATTATAACTCTGAGTCAGATATTAATTGCTTTATTTTACAAATTTAAGAAGTAAGTCTTAGCTTATAAACTTGCTTAGGAAAGTTAGGATTTTATCCAGTCTTTGTCAGTGGCGTTTATCTTTAACAAGGACTCTAATTACTACCTCTTAGTAGTGATAACAAAGGTGAAACGAAATCTCTTGAAATTGTAGAATTGTAGAGGAGCTTTTAATCTGCCATTTCTAGTAATAAACCTGTGATGTATTTGTGTATTAGATTAGCAGCAGTAGTAAAGGTAGTCTTTAATTATCATACATATTCAGTCTGAAAGTTGTTGGGATTAATTACATGACTGGCGCTCCTATTACAACATGGAATTCCAGAAATAGCCACCAGAATTTTGAATTTTTTTTCTTCGAAACAGGATTTCTTTCTCTTTGTGTATATTTAGATAATGCTATCTTTATTTAATTCGTTCTTTTGTTTCTGGGCACAATTTTCCAATTCTTTCTATGGTTAACTGAAGTAGAAACTTTAGAGGTGACTTTTTGCCCCTGCTAGCTTTGTGACCTTGGACAAGTTGCTTGATCTTTTATAGCTACAGTGTAGTCAGGTATAAAATGATATTAATATCTACTCATAGGTTATGGAAGATTAGAAATAATGTATGTAAAGTATCTCAGTGTGAAGGATAGCTATTTTTATAACTTTCCTTTCTGTGAGACTTTAGAAAGAAAGGAAGCTAACTTAACAAATTTAGTATTCCTGAATTTTTGTTTTTTCTTCTTTATATTATGTATACCTTTCAGAAATATCTAAGCTTTACCATTCTCTCAAAAGAAGTGCCAAGGCAGTATGTAAATTTCTCACTTAGATTAAACATAAGAATATTTCATCTTTCTAAATTATTAACTTTGGGTTATTTTTTCATAAATTTAATACAAGATGAAAACAAGTTTATTTTGTGAAATTTAACATGCTAATAATTTATTAATATCTACCTTGACAGTTAATTTCCAATAGGAATGTGAATATACTTCAACAAATATAAATGAGATTTTTTAAGTTATTCTGAATTCTGATTACTTACATTCTAACACTTGTTATATTCTTCAGAAAGGGATAAAATAAGACAATGTTTCTTTTTAAATCTACCTTTGTATAACTATATAGTAATGTTTCCTTACCCAGTCAGTTGACATTGTGGACTTTCTCTTTAAAATGAAGTTTCAACAAATGTATCTAGAAACCTGTTTTTTTCTTCCTGCTATTTTAGTTATTTAGCTAAAATCAATTATCTTTGTGAAATTTTATCCACAAGTCTTTTAAAAGTTTAAAAAGCTTTGGGCCAGGGAGATAGAGTGAATGAATGGGGTCTTTACATGCAGAGACCTGGGTTTGATTCTTGGCACCAAATGGTTCTCCACACCCCTGTCCCCCACCTCCCAGAGCTACACCCTATTCCCCCTGGATCCCTGCCATATAGGACCAAAAACAAAGCAAAAACCAGACATTTTAAAAAAATTATATTTCAGATTTTTTGTTAGTTTTTAATGAATTGAAATATGTTTTGATGGAGACCACCAGTCTAACTTATTCAGCCCATAAGCATTTAATGCATATTTTAATGCTCACACTAACATTAAAGATACAAAGTCAATTAAAATTCTCAGAATTTTATAATTGTATATTTTACCTTTATATTTTAACTTTCTAGAAAGTGGTATCCTCTTGTATTGATGGTAGCTCACATTTATAACTGGTAAGGTTATTTTTTTTCCTTTTCACTAAATAAAATAATGATGTTTGATTTAAGAAAGTGAAGAGTTAAATTTGATAGCCTGTCCTCCTGAAGCTTATAGATAATGAGAGTATCATTTAAGGACTTAAAGGAAGGACTGTAAGAAAAAAAAAATTATATCCATAGTAGTAGAAGATGCACAGAGGAGCAGAGTTGGGGAAACCTTTGTGGAGGTGACTGAAGCTTAGTTTTCAAGGGGATAGCAGTTGAGCAGAAAAGGCATTCCAGACTGAGAAATACAATTATTTAGGTAAGGACAAGAGAGATAATGATGAGTTTAGAGGCAGAAACTATTGAAGAAAAGTTTAAAACCCACCAACCAACTGTAACAAAACATGAACTCCCTCCTAAAGGTCAAGAGACCTGCTTTTTGTCCTGTCCTTTTAAAATATGCATGTCCTCAATTTGGGGAAATCATCTTGGAGGAGTATGAGATTGTTTTCTTGGCACCATCTATTGGTTATACCTGTGACCAGGAAGTAGGATATATATGCTATTCTTGTTAACTTTATGATTATTATTTACTTTATTACTTCCAGAAGCCTTTAAATGGGCAGTATAGAATATTAATTCTGCTAATTCCAACAATACTATAAACCTCCCTTGGTTTTGTTTCTTTTATTGGGTTATGTTGAACAAGCGGCAGCCGTCCTGGCATGAGACAGGACATAG
Source organism: Cryptotis parvus (assembly GCA_021461705.1). NCBI lineage: Eukaryota > Metazoa > Chordata > Mammalia > Eulipotyphla > Soricidae > Cryptotis > Cryptotis parvus. The sequence continues at coordinate 5,746 of JAJIBD010002907.1, forward strand.
GAGATATTACTGGCCCGCCACAATGACCGGGGATGGGGGAGGAAAGCTTCCCCAATCAGATTTGCTTGACAAGATTATACCAAGAATAAAAAGGTATAAAAGCTTAAGAAAGCAGCATAAACTCACAGAACTTCCGACCTCAGAGATTTCAGTTTGAATTTTCTGAAGTAGAGTCATTTATCAGTTCTTAAAGTTGTATTCTGATAAATTATGCTTCCCAAATATTATGTTGTTTACCGATGGAAATTGATTATCTTGGATAATTCCAAGATAATGATCAATTAGAGCCATGCAGTGGCTAGGCGTTCAAGTGAAAGGAAGGGTTTCATACTTGAAATCAAAAGCTAAAACTAATTAAGTTTATTGAAGAAAACTTGTCAAAAATCTAGACAGTCTAAAAGCTAGACCCCTTTCTACAAACATTAGTTATAATGTAAATGAAAAGTTCTTGAGAGAATTCTAAAAAGTTACTCCAGTAAACATGTAAATTATAAGAAATCAAAACAATCTCATTTCTGATGTGGTAAAGTTCAGTGTTCAAGTAGATCATACCAAGATGCATTCCCTTAAGTCAAAGCCTTACCAAAAGGAAGACCCTAAAATTATCTTCAAATTACCAGATGAAAGTGACAAAAATGTAGAATTTTGAAGCTAGAAGAGATTGCTTCACAAGTCATAAGAAGCCACTAGAAAACCTTAAACAAAAAGGCTCCTGAAAATCATAGATTTGTATAGTAATGCGGTAGTCTCCAAAATTGACATGCAAAAGTCCGTGGTTTTCCTATATACAAATAATGAAATAGAAAAGAGAGATACTTAAAATGGGATAAGATGGGATAGAAACAATCCCATTTACAATTGTGCCTCAAAAATCAAGTACCAGTGGGCACTGGTGGAGGGATGGGTGCTGAAACAATGTATGACTGAAACCTGGGCATGAACATCTTTGTAATTGTATATCTCAGAGTGGTATAATAAAATATTAAAAAAATCAAGTACCTAGGAATTGACTTAACTAAAGAGGTGAAAGACCTATACAAAATTATAAACACTACTTCAAGAAATAAAAGGATACAAGAATATGGAAACCTATCCCTTGATCACAGATTGGGAAGGTTAACATTGTCAAAATGGCAGTACTCCCTCAAACATATAGATTCATTGTCATCCTGTAAGAATTCCCATGACGTTTTTCAAAGAAATAGAATAAACACTCCTGAAATTTATATGAAACAATAAACCTCTCTGAGTAGCTAAAGTAATCCTCAGGAAAAAGAAGATGGGAGGCATCACTTTCTCAAACTTCAAACTGTACTGTAAAGCAGTACTAATTAAAACACAGGGTACTGGAATCAGGACAGACTTTAAGATTGGTGGAATAGAATAGAAAACCCAGAGAGATACCCTCAGGTATATGGACAGTTAATCTTTGATAAAGGAGTGAAAAAATAAGTAGAGCAAGGAAAGCCTTTTCAACAGTGGTGTTGGGGAAAATGGCTGGCCATGTACAAAAGTCAAATCAAAATGAATTAAAGACCTAGATTTCAGACCTAAATTCATAAGTTACATACAGGAAAATTTAGGCAGAACTCTTTGGCATTGAAGCTAGAGGCATCTTTAAGGATGAAACACCACTAACCAAGCAAGTAGTAGCAAAGATAAATAAATGGGGCGACATTAAACTAAGAAGCTTCTGCACCTCAAAGGAAATGATGACCAGAATACAAAGACAGTTCGCGACTGGGAGAAATTATTTGCTCACCATTTACTCTACAAAAAGTTAATATCCAGGAGATATATAAAGTATTCGTAGAACTCTAAAAAAGCCAAAACAAAAAACTATCCCCCCAACCCTCTAAAAAGTGGGGAGAATAGATGAACAGGCTTCTTCAAAGAAGAAATCCAAATGGTCTAAAAGCATATGAAAAAAATGCTCTGTATCACTAGTCATCAGAGAATTTCAAATCAGCAACTAGGAGATATCATCGCATACCACAGAGACTGGCAGTCATCAAAAAATAACAATAACCAGTGTTGGCAAGGATGTAGGGAAGAGACCCTCCCTCATTCACTGCTGGTGGGAATGTCGACTAGTCCAGCCTTTTTGGAAGACAATATGGACATGTTCTCAAAAAACTAGGAATTGAACTTCCATGTGACACAGCAATTTCAGTCCTGGGAATGTACCCTAAGGTATGTTCCAAAGTTAGGGAAAGGAGCAGTAGGACAATAGCGGACGGAAAGCTTGCCAAAGGGGCAAGGGTGGCAGGGAGAAGTTAGAGAAAGAACTACTAGGACAATGGAGGGGGGGTGCCTGCCACAGTGGCAGGCTGCGGGGCAGGAGGGAAACTGAGGACATTGGTGGAGGGTAGTGAGCACTGGTGAAGGGATTGTGTTTGAGAAAGCACAATGCAAAGACATCTGCACTCCTGTGTTCATTGCAGCACTATTCACTGTAGCCAAAATATGGAAATAACCCACATGTCCACAAACAGATGACTGAATAAAGAAACTATATACATGTGCATAATGGAATGCTACTCATTCATAAGACGAGATAAAGTTAAGCAATTTGCTGCAGTGTGTGTACAGTAGGAGAGTATTTTGTTGAGTGAAATTGGTCAGAATGAGAGGAACAGACTTAGAATGATATCTCTCATGTGTGGGACATACAGGAACCACTTAGGGGAATATCGGTGCCTAAAGGCAATGGAAACAAAGGGCAAGAAGACTTGCCACTGGGGAAGGGTGGCAGGAATAAGGTAGGGAAAGGAACACTAGGACAATATCACTTGTATCACTTGTCTTCCCGTTGTTCATTGATTTGCTTGAGTGGGCACCAGTAACGTCTCCATTCGTTGGGAATGAGGTCCATTATTGTTACTGTTTTTGGCATATCAAATACACCATGGCTAGCTTGCCAGGCTCTGCAGTGGCTCCAGGTTCATCCCAGGGGACCCAGTCTTTTCTGTGTCAGACCATCAACTATCCAGGGCCCACGGGCAGAGCCCTGGGCGTAGACAAGCCTGTCTTCTGTCTGAGACCCGCCAACAAAGCCACACCTGCAACACCTCAAGGGGCAGGAGTAGAGACGAACTGGTCTTCAGTCGAGGGCATCTGAGTAGCTGCACTTCCCTGCTAGAACCTCCAAACAAGCTCTCACTAGGACAATAAGAGAAGGGAAAATACCTGTCATCGTGACATCTGGGAAGCAGGAGGGAAACTGGGGTCATTGGTGGAGGGTAGTGAGCACTGGATTGTGTTTGAACAATATATGCCTGAAACTCAGTAATAAATATCTTATAACCTTGTAATTCACAATGATTCAATTAAGAAAAAAAGACAAGAAAAAAAGAAGCTATGTCCATGACAAAAAGTTCAAGGTGAAACAGCAAGAACTGATGAAGAAACAGCATTAAGGTATCCAGATCTAGTAGCTGAGATCATTGATGAAGGTAGCTACACTAAGCAGCAAGTTTCAGTGTAGTTGATAGTTTTATGTTGGAAGAAAAGGCTACCTGGTCTTTTACAGAGAGGACATTGGTTGGCTTCAGAGCTTCAAAGGCCAGGCTATCTCTCTTGTAGAGGGCCACTGCACCTGTGTGACTTCAGGTGAAGCCATTGCTCATTCAGTGCTTCTAAAATCCTGGGCCCTGTAAGAATCCTGCTGAATGTGCTCTAGAAATGGAACAAGTAAGTCTAAGAATTCATCTGCTTACAGCATAGTTTACTGAATATTCAAAGCTTTTTGTTTAGACCTACTGCTCAGATAAAAAGATTTCTTTCAAACTATTAATATTCATTTCGTTCAGGGAGAAGATAGCTCAAAAGGGTGGGGCATAGTCCTCATTTGCCTGAGTCCTTGAATTCAATCCCTGCCAAATGGCGCACCTAAACACTACTGCTGGGTGTGGTCAAGGTGATCCCAGCACTGTCAGAATGTCTCTGGTAGCTTCTAGTACAGTCAGGCAGAAACAATGCTCCATCTTGAGCTTTGAACATCAGACTATTAGATCCCTAAACCAGTCCAAGTATAGCCTCTGGTCCACCCATATGGTTGGGACAGCAACTTCTCTCTCCAAAAACAAAAGTTTTCGTTCACAATGCACCTGTTCAAGACATGTTGAAGAAAATTAATTTTTGGAGCCAGAGGGATATAGTACAATGGGTAGGTGTTTGCCTTTGATAGTACAATGGGTAGGGTGTTTGCCTTTGATAGAACAATGGATAGGGTTTTTGCCTTGTACATGGCCAACCTGGGTTTGATCCCGGGCATCCCATATGGCTCCCCAAGCACCACCAAGAGAAATTCCTGAGTACAGAGTCAGGAGTAATTGCTGAGCATCGCAGGAGGAGGCCCAAATACTCCTTTTCCCCCCAAAGAAAGAAAAAGAAAATAAATAATGATTTATGGTAGGCTGGTAATATAGCAACTGTTCTACTGTTCTGTAATGAGTTGCTTTGACTCAAATTTTATAGTTTATAAAATACGTTTTGGAGATGTCACAGAGGTAGCAATAGAGAAGGTGGTTTGGTGAAGAAACAACTAATAATTAACATAAAGATGTCACTAAGAGCTCACAGTTTGAGTGAGACAGAATCATCTGTCATGACAAGCTTCTGTTGCCCTGGACGGAAGGAGAGTGTCTGGATGCAGAGCAGAGGGAGGGGAATGCTAACCCTGTGTGGATATGCATGCTTGCCACTCAGCTGATGCCCGCATGGAGGAATTGAGGTGTTCTCTCTGCACAGGCAGGGATCCTGGCCAGGACCACCACAGAAAAGAATCCTAGAATACGCTCCCCACCAACCCCTCATCCATCAGAAGTACTGAGCCCAAGGACTCTTACAGCAGAGTTAAGTTTCAGATAAGTTTCAGTTAAGTTTCAGATACCCCAGAAAGAAAGGGTGTCAGCAGAGCCAGAACTATGAACCAGCCCTCCCTCATCCCCAGGTAAATTCATACTGCAACTGCATCCCTTCATGCCCTCCTCAGCCGTACTGATAGCTCAACTTCAAACAGTGGCCCCAGAACCTCTCAAGCTAACAGAGACACCCCTCACCCCTTTCATCCCACCCGGTGCCCCTTCATCATATCAAATAAAGACATAGCACCACCTGCTGGAGAAGTTGAGGTAGTTCAACTCTTAAGTGCTGCCCAATGGAAAACAAAAAACAAAACAAAACAAAACAAAAAGGATCCAGGGAGATGACTCAAAAGGCTCCTGCTTTCAGTGTGGGAGCACAACGTTCAGTATCAAACGCTGCCTGATTCCCCGAGAACTTCCTAAAGCTCCCCAAGGACTGCTCACGCTCAGCATGGGGAGAAGCTTCACCCCAGCATCACTAGTGTGGCCCCCAACCAAATAAATAAATGAACAAAAGTTTAAAAGTAGCAAAATGGGGAGACAAAAAATTAAAAATGCACTTGGCAACTTGAGATATCAAGGGGGATCTGATACCACAAAGAGAATAGCTCTTTAAAGTCCAACTCAAAGACGTGGAGGATTATCTACAGACCAGAGTTCAAAACTGTTACAATACAGTAATCCAGATTGTCACAGCCACCCAACCTTCAGCGCTCCCTTGGGTCTGTAAGGAGCTATGACTGGACTCTAGAGCCTCATAAGCCAAAAAAATGTTGTGACTAACTGAAAGTTCAGATGATAGCATTTATTAGCAATAAAGTATTTTAAAATTTAGCCAGCTATACTTTTAGATATATTGCCATTGTACATTTAATGGACTTCATACAGTATGATCTAACTTGTATAAGGGAACCAAAATTATAATCTCACTTTATTGTTTTTTGCTTTATTGGAGATTATTGTGATACCTGCTTTATTGGAACTGTGGGTCTAAGAACTGAACCCACAGTTGTGTCCAAGTTTTGATTATCCCTCTACTTTTTTCTCTAAAAGGCAAAAAATAAATGCTTCTCGGCTTTGGTTATTTTTCCTTCCAGGGATCTCATCCCAATACTGGGTAAAAAACTAGGTGTCTTTTTTCAGGAATATAACATTTATGCTTTCTTCCATTTAGACTGTATCTTCTTCTTTAGCTCCAATATGGGATTATAGTTTTCTGCCCCAAGCCTCATGAATATTACTTTTCCAAAGGTCCAAAGAGTTGGTAATAGATAAATATTACAATCCACATCACAAAAATTAGAAGCTTCCCTCTCCCATGTAGCCAATACAATTCTTAACCTAAGAACCAATTAGAGATAGCCCAGCATTTTCACAGTAAGACATTTACCTTAATATGGTCTTATTTATAGCCTGCTTATAAATGGTCACTTCCATTTAACTTTAATAGGATAAAGTCCTGTTTATATTCCTTGTATTTGGGAGTGACTATGAGTTAAGTAAACCCAGTTGGACTGCATGCAAGGAAGCACCTTACTCAATATACTGTCTCTTGGGCCCTAGTTTCAACGTAATATTAAAACAAAGTATTACCTCCCATTCTCCTCACGGTTAAATTTAGAATGGGAAGGTCATAGTTTAGACATGAACTTTACTCATCTTTCATTATCTTGTCAGCTTTCTGATGTATATGATTAAGTGAATGACAGTTAGCTGTATAATTTAGCTAGGTTATATTCGATATGACTAAGTAGGTAAATGAACTTTGTTAGCCAGTCACTCTCATTTTGATTCAGCGATAGTAAAAGCTCGTGTGTGTGTGCGTGTGTGTGTGTGTGTGTGTATAGAGAGAGAATCATTAATTTTCTTTATGTTAAACATTTAGTGTGCTGTTGTAATTTAGTAATCTTTCATATTGTGCTTCTGGAAGAAAACTCCATATCTTATAGCGACCCTTTGGATTTAAAGAAACTACTGGAAACACTTCTTTTGCACTGGGGAAAGATAGGCTGTCCAAGAATGATCATGGTTTCTTTGAGCCTTTAGGCTGGAACAGTGTATGACTTGAGTCCCAGTCATGAACAGCTTTGTAATTGTATATGTCATGGTGATAATAATAAATAGTAATAAAGATAGGAATAATAGTAATAAAGAATCTTCAAAATCCTGAGATTCTTTTTTTTTCTGAAAGGAAGAAAACTTTGTTTTTCATAGTTTAAATTAAGGACCGCCTGGAGGAAGAAAATAATAGTTCTTATTAGCTGCTTCTGCACCCCCCATCCAGGGTGGTTTCTATATTATATTCAGTTGAAACAGGCTGGCTGTTCTGTGTAAAAAACCATTTTATATTATTATTATTTTCTTTTTTATTATTATTTTATTACACCACCTTTAGATAGACAATTACAAGATGCTTATGTTTGAGTTTTGGTTCTACTGTGTTCCAACACCCACCCCTCCACCCGTGCCCATCTCCTATCACCAGTCTCCCCACCTCCTGTCCCCCTCCCCCCAGCCCACCTCCGTGGCGGGTTCTATATCTCCTTCTCTGTTTCTCTCTATCTCTCCCTCCCACCTCCCTTTCCACACATCATGGAATTGTATATTCTAGGACATGTTTGGTTCCACTAGTTTGATGGACTGCTTGGCCGCTTGCGCACGCAAACTTGGGGAGCCTCATGGTCAGCTGAGCTAGGGTCAGCTGACACACAGCTCTCCAAGTTGTGTCTGAGGCTCTGCATGCTGTGGCGGTCGCCCAGGGTCAGTTTTTGGGCGGGGCCACGGGGCCCGGGACGAGATAGAGAGGGGAAGGGTGGCCCCAGCTCCGTCCTGATGAATGCCTGGTGACTTCCGTTTCTGGGAGTCCCTTACCTGGGTTCGAGCTCGGCTGCTGTGTTAATCTGGTCTTGAGATCAGCGTCTCTCCTGGGTGGGCTCTGATGTGCTACAGCGCCCAGACAGTGAAAATGGCAGCTATTGTGGTGGACAAGTCTCATCTGGCTACTTCTGAGGCGCCCCCAGAGGTGATGGGCCCTCTCCCAAAACCCATCTTTCCTCCTGGGAGCCTCATCAGCTGAGCTAGGCGAGAGCTGGGTGCCAGCTCTCCCGTTGTGTCTGAGGCTCTGCATGCTGTAATATCCTGCATGCTATAAATCTTATATAATCCTGCATGCTGTAAATCTCATATAACTTTATTTGCTTACTGATTTAGTTTTCCATTTTATCTTGTCTAATATTTGTCACTTTTGTTTATATTTCTAAATTTTGTTAGAGAATATTAATTAGAAAAAAAGCAAATAGCTACCTTCTGATCCTACATTAAAAAATTCTTGTGCACTATTACAAAAACAGTGGAAATGATCACTGTATAAGAACTCTGCAGAATAAAGGAACAAACAGAGTAACTCTCAGTACTGTATTGCAAACCGTAATACCCAATGGGAGAGAGAGGGAGAAAGAAGGAAAGTGCCTGCCATAGAGACAGACTGGGGGTAGAGCATGGAGCACATTGGTGGTGGGAAATGTTTACTGGTAGAGCGATGGGTGTTGGAACAGTGTGTGACTGAAACCCAATCATGAACAGCCTTCTAATTGTATGGCACAGTCAGTCATTAATAATTAAAATAATTTTTTTTAAAGTACAGCTACATTTCAGTGAACCCCCTTATTGAATTAATAAAAGCAAGTTTAAAAAGGGGGAAAATCCTGTTCAGGAAACAACCTCACATGGATTATGTCTGCATTCAGCCATGTTGTGTTCATTTTTAAAATCCTGAGTTCAGGGCTGTAGAGATAGTATGGCACTTGCCTTTCACACAGCTGACCGGGTTTGATCTCTGGCACCCTATATGGTCCCCCAAGACTCCCAGGAGTGATCCCTGAGCATAGAGCCAGGAGTAAGCCCTGAGTTTACAAACTAAATAATGAAAATTATAATAATGATAAATATATGTATATATGTGTGTATCCTAGATTTAATAAAATATTGATTTTTAAAGCAACAAAGTGTTATTTTCATACTTTGTAAGATGTATGCTTTTGGGCAGTCCTAGAGTTTTCCTAATTTAGTCAGTACTCACTGGGATTCTTGGGTCATGACACCTGTAATCCTGGACTCTGGGAAGTCCTTATGATGATTTCTTTAACTGCTGTTTCGTGATCACATCTACCTTCCTCTTTATAAGCAGCTCTGGTGATTCTCATGTTGTTCCTCTTATACTCATTCCATAGTTCTCTGGTATACTGTTCATTTGTTTTCAGACTATTTTCAAGTTTCTGCTGCTTCTTGTGGTTTCCTCCTCATCTTTTAGCTCCTCGATCTTTTCCTCAGCTTCTGTTACTCTGCTGTTCAGAGCTTCTATTCACTTTTTTCCTTAATACTTCATCGACCATGTTCTTTTTTGTGATTTTGATTGTCGGGATTTTTTTTTTAATTTCGACTCAACACTTCTCTTGTGCTTTGCTGAGGATATATGATCTCTTTCTTTGAACTCATTGAACATTCTCATCCTAGCGTCACTAAGACATTGAAGTTTTACTGGTGTTGTTTATGTCTTCGTGATAGTTTTCGTTCACTAAGCTTGGGGGACTCTATGTATTCTGCATTTGTTTTCTAATATTCTTGCTATGTGGTGCATATTGGGTGTGGAGGCTGCTGTGACCTATCTGATAGGGAGGGCCTCTCCTCCCTTTTCACATTAGTCCCATGATGTTAGCTGGAAGCAGGCCTCACCTGGAATGGCAGAGCAGCAAGCAGAGGATCTGGAGGTGCGCTGTGGGGCCGTTTGTATGGCACAGGTCTGGGGTAGGGGCTGCTGGAGGGAGGGACTCTGCCTTACATTCTGGATTAGGCCCAGTGATGTCACCTGGAGGCAGCTGGACCCCTGGGGTTGTGGTTTCAACTTTTCTTGGAGATCCCCTGAGCATTGTGAGTATGATCCTCCAAAATTAGAAATAACATGTAAAATCTAGGAATAACTTTAGTTAAAACAGTTTGAGGCACTTCATATTCCTGAATCAACCAGATGCCATTGGACTACATTGGCACGTGATAGGGTCCAATGGAAATGTTACTGGCGCCCGCTTGAGCAAATCAATGAATAACAGGATTCAAGTGATCAAGTGAACTTTAGTTAAATAATATAATGTATTCTAAAGTGAAATACAACACTTAATCCTTAGTGGTAATACTTAACCTGTCTGAAGTAGATACCGTTACAGTGTCTTTGACTCAGTGAGGTAAAGTGACTAACTCAAGAGCATACAGAAAACAACTTGGTCTCATCTTTAGCTCAAGTCTTGAGACTTCAGGCCTTAGACGTTTTACCATCTATTTACTCATCCTGTGTTTATTATTCTGCCTCTGGGTTTAGCACCTAACTGTACCAATTAATTACTAAAGGGATGCATGTAAAGATCCCTGTTCACATAATAAAATCTGATTTGAGAGAAGTATGGGTGAAACAAGGATAAAATAACACATACTAAGATGAGTGTATGATGAGTAGCTGAAAAGTTTAATTAGAATACAAATAGATGAGTTAATATGGACTGAAATTATCAGGGAGAAGCTTTTTTATACAAGGCTAACCCTAAAGGTATGTAACCAGTTCTGTCTTGTCTAATTTGTACTTTAAAGTATTTTATGATAAAATATTCATGAAATAGCTTGAAGAGGCTAAAGTCACATCAGTTTTAAATATGAATTACAAAAGTCACATCAGTTTTTAAATATGAATTACAAGTGCAGAGAAATGTCCTGTTTTGAATGAGCCTTTTCTGATTTTTACTTCTAGTTCCTCTTTTTCTCCTTTACTGATAAGGGTAATTGAGAGAAAAATTTGGAGAAGCATTGAATAGTGGGAAAGTAGTGGCTCTAGCCTGTTAGTCCTGGAGTAGAATTGTACTAGCAGTGAAAATGTGGACTTTGATTTTACTTCCAGAATCTTTGTTTTCTCAACTATAAAGCCAAAAATATTTCTCATCTACAAATCTGGGGTTAGAAATGTTAAAAGCATAAAAATGTCATTCAGAATAATACTTGAATTTAATATATACTAATAGTAAATGGTAGAATGATTTTACAAATGAAGGGAAACTTTGAAAGGGAAATAATGATATCAAGTTTAATTGGTTTGGTGAAAACAAAATGAGAACATGTAAACTCTTTAATACCAGATTTAAAATGAACATACTTGTCAAAGAACAGGTAAAGCACAAAGTTTCAAAACAGATGCATATTAGAGTATGTATATCACTTACCCAACCATGTAGATCTTTGAAATCGTTCTTCTCTGAGTAGGAAGGCAGTATCTTAAGCCCAGTCAGCTTAATTTTAATAGCAAGGACTCTTAACTTAGAATTTTGGGTGACTTGCATGAATGACTTCAGAGGATTGAGTTATCTGTAAAATGTAGCTAAATGTGGTACATGAAGGTAAATGACCATAAAGCTGTTTTCAATAAAATATTAGCCCCAAATATTTTAAATGCAACTGGTTATTTTTACACTAGATCACTTGATATACCATTATTCGTCGATTTGCTGGAGCGGGCACCAGTAAAGTTTCCATTTGACCCTATCACGTGCCAGTGTAGCCCAATGGCATCCAATTGCTTCAGGAATACAAAGAGCCTCAAATCGTTCATTCAGGGTCTTGACGAAGACGTCTGACCATCTTGTAGCTGTGCGGCCACATGATCTTTGTGATGTCTCGTGGGGGTCCAGTCAGTAATGGCTCTAGTCCAGCGGTCGTCTCCAAGTCTCATTACATATCCAGCCCATCTGATTTCCGATGCCTTGGCAAACTAGACAGCGTCCCTGACTCTCGATCAACGGAGGTTGGAACTCTGGATTCCTTCTCTCACTTGAGTGAAGCGTGATATTCCAAGCATAGCTCTTTCCATTCCTCTTTGGGAGACCCAAATAGTGTTCTCATCCTGCTTTCGTAGGGCCCTTGTCTCTGAGGCGTATGTTAATGCAGGGAGAATGGTGGAGTCGAAGAGATGTGCCCGGAGCAAGAGGTTCTTTGTTCTTTTAGCTATTTTTTAAAAAAATTTTTATTATAACACCGTGAGACATACAATTACAAAGGTGTTCATAATTGGTTCTTGGTAATACAGTATTCCAGCACCCGTCCCTCTACCAGTGCCCCATTTCCACCACCAATGTACCTCCTCCTCCCCGCCCCCCCCCCCAGGCTGCCTCAATAGCAGGTAGCCCCGCTTCCTCTCATTTTCTCTCTCTCTCTGTCTCTGCATCTCTCTCCCTCTTCTTTTACACATTGTGGCTAGCCCTGCAGATATTTAGAGTTTATCACTTAAGTTTCTTTGTGTATATTCATTGGTGAGTTTTAATCTGCCATTACCATTTCCCACACTTAGTAAAACACTGGTACCTATTTATATCCTGTTAATGAATGCAGTCATTCTATATCTGTCCTTTTCCTTCTGACTAATTTAACTCAGCATAATAGTCTCCATGTCCATCCATTTGCAGGTAAATTTCATAATTTCGTCTTTTCTGACAGTTATTTCTTTGATGCTCTTGAAGGCGTTCCATGCTGCTCTTTCTTGCTCCTGCGCAGCTCAGGTTTTAGATTGTTCATCATGTTGAGTTCTCGACCTCGGTACACATAACTGCTGCATTCAGAGATGTTTGTTCCATTGAGAGTGAATGGGGCCTCTGGAACTAGTTCGTTTTTTGTGAACATTGTTTTTATTGAGACTCAGAGATGTTTCTTCCATTGAGAGTGAATGGGGCCTCTGGAACTAGTTCATTTTTCATGAATATTGTTTTGTTGAGATTCAGCTGTAGACCTGTCTTTCCATATTCTCGGTCAAAGTCAGCCAGCATTTGTGCCACTTAGCTGTTTGGTGTTATTAGAATGATGTCATCAGTGAAGTGGAGGTGGTGTAGTTGCCGACCATCTATCTTCACTCCCATTCCTTCCCATTCTAATTGTCACATGACATTTTCAAGGGTGGCGCTGAAGAGTTTTAGTGAAATGGTATCACTCTGCCGAACCCTCTTTTGACATCAATGATCCTTCCTTGTAGAATAGTGGAGAATCCTGGTGGTGAATCCATAATACAGCTCACGAAGGATCTTGATGTATTGGGTTTGAACGCCCAATACATCAAGATGACTGCTTCAGTCTCAACAGAATCAAAGGCTTTCTTTAAATCAATGAACATGAGACAGAAAATAGGTGATAGGATACAAACAGAAATATCACTTCTTACATGAATAACCTATGGATAACCTATTTTGTTACATTGGCAGCAGTCATTAATTTGTTTTTAAAATCAACAGTGATCTTTGTAGTCAGCAAATGGAAGTTGCTAGCATAAAACACCAAACAGCAACAACAATAGCAACAACAACAACAATAAAAATAATTTTTAAGAGTATTTCACCTGCATGGCAGAGCCTGGCAAGCTACCCGTGTTGTATTTGATATGCCAAATACCAGTAACAATTATAGACCTCATTCCCATGACCTGATGGAATGGTTTGAGGCTCTTTATGTTCCTGAAGCGGGCAGATGCCCTTTGCCTATCTCGCACGTGACAGGACGTATTGAGATGCTACTGGTGCCTGCTCTAGCAAATCAATGATCTACGGGAAGACAGTGATACAGTGATACAGTGATTATTGTTTTAGTGGAAAAGTGTTTGGTCTAGACTCAGTGATGCTCAAGGCTTATTCCTGACTATATTCAGGAATCACTTCTGGCAGTGCTCAGGGGATCACTTGCAGTACTGGGGATCAAGCTGAAGTCCACTGTGTGAAAGACAAATGCTTAATTTCTGTATTGTCTCTCTAGATCCCCATTTAATTCTTTTGAATAATATTTAAAAATTTAGATCTACAGGGGACCAGGATGTGTTTGCTTTGCACACTGCTTATGCAGTTTGATCCCTGGCATTCCATGTGGTCTCCTAAGTACCATCTGGAGTAATTCCTGAGTGCAGAGCCAGGAGTAACCCCTGAGTACTGCTGGGTATAGCCCAATCCTCCCTGTCCCCCCCCAAAAAACCCAAATCAAAAGTTTAAATTTATTTGAGATTAAAAATAATGTGTACATTTCAATAGTATTTCATTAAAGTAATTAGAGTAGGCATGTAATATTTTTGCATTTAGGAGATATTTCTATTTAAAATTATTTTCTATATAAAAATAATAGAATAGATCGTATTTTAGTGGATTATTACTATCTCCAAAAAACTTTTAAATGGATGTAAGTTGACTAAAAGAAAAATTTTAAGAGTTAAGGCAAAGAACAGATCTATGTGCATTCAATTTTCTATAAGATAAAAATTAGTCTAAACATTAATTTTGTAGTGAATTAATTTGATGACATATGATTTGTTACAGTTATTATTGATTTGTAGTATTAAACTGCAGCCTATTCAGAATTTCTAAGGCCATTTTGTTTATTATGTTTATGTCCTGCTAGCTGAATTAAAATGTCATTCATACAGATGAATTCAAAAGACTACCAAGTCATATTCAGTTCTATTTGTTTGCAACTACTAAAAATAGGAAATGGATGAACAAGATAGTTAGCTATCAAAACAAGCCTCTAATACATATTTAAAACCAGCAGTAGTTGAGCAATTTTGACATGTTTATTCATTGAAAGACAGCAGTGAAAAATACCAGAGCTTATAAGGTACTATGAATCCGCATGAACCGCTTTTACCCCTGATGAAAAGCATTAGAAAGAACAGACACTAAGTAATTGTTTTACAGTAGGATTCTAATGGCATTCTACTCTTTAGGAGAATAGTATTTAAGATTTTTCTGTTTACTACCTTAATTTGTTTCTCTTCTCTGTGCTCTCTGAATATGTAAGGAAAATTTCTTTGTCTTACAGTGGTATGGATTTTTGACATAATTTCAGCAATACCAGCCACTTTGAGAGTAGCTGTTTTTTTTGTTGAAAGCTGCTTTATCATTCTTTGCTCAAAGACAACTGTGAGGTGTGAATTACAAAACAAACTCTTAAATATCAAAATGAAATATCCTTGTATAGAATTGAACCTTTATTTGATGAAATTTAATGTAATTACATTTGTATTGAAATTCATGAAAATGGAATCTTTTCATGAATTACAACCTATTAAAATGGAATTATTTATTTATTATTTATTTATTTATTTATTTTGCTTTTTGGGTCACACCTGGCGACGCTCAGGGGTTACTCCTGGTGGTGCTTTCGGAGACCATATGGGATGCTGGGGATTGGACCCAGGCCGGCACAGGCCAGCCACGTGCAAGGCAAACACCCTACCGCTGGGCTAAAATGGAATTTTTTTATTTTTTAAAAGAGGTACATAACTGATTAGAAAGATTAATTTATAGGAACAGTTCAGGTCCATTGTAGAAAGTCGGCTTGATTTAGTACTTTAATACTTTTAAGCTCTACTCAGAGAGGCCAGTCTGTGAAGAAGGCACGTAAATACAGTGATTATTTTAGAAAAGAGCAGATAGAAGGCACTGAGGGCTTTCTGTTTGTTCATTTAAAGAAGGTAGATTTCCAGAGGTTGCTGAGTGTTGTCTCCCTTCCTCTTCCCCTTCCTTGCCTTTCTCTTCCCTGGAAAGGGGCTGATAGACCAAATAAGTGCAGGAAACTCTGGTCTCCAGTCTCCAGTTTAAAAATACTGTTAAATAACAAAAATAGTTAAAAATAAAAAATACTGTTTGAATGAATAGATATATGTAAAACTGAAGATTTGAAGATTAGATGAGCAATTATTTCTATTACTCTGGTAGCAGATGATGTGGACCTGAATAGGATAATGGCAATAGCAGTTGCAAAGGAAGAGATAATTCAAGAGTTGTTTAGAAGGTAGAGATTTCAGTTCTTAGAGACTAAGTCTAAGGATTGAAGCAGGACAAAAAAGTCTAGGATGATTTCCAGACTTCTATTTTGAATGTTTAGATACTCATATTGTTCATAGTAAATAGAAAACAAGGGCAAGTGGAGGAGGGGGCGTGAGGGAAAATACGCAAAAGGCTATAGGATATACACAATTTTTTCTGCATCATTCCATTGAGTTAGTGCTTTAGAATGTTTCTTATTGAAATACATACTGCTTTATCTTATATTGGTTTCATTTTGTATATCGATTGTCCTAACAGATCTTAGTTTTTCCCTCCATGCTATAAGGTTTGTAATACTGATTCAGTTATTTTTCTAGGATGCCTGACTCCTTACCCAAAATAAGCCATAAGGACAATAAAAGTTGTCCTTTTCCCAAACCACATCATTCTTTCCTCATGTGTAAGAGGTGGCAATCTCATTTTGCTGACCCTCTATTGTTACCATTCTGCATTCCTTGGCTTCTTGGGCATTAATTGTGCCTATCATATTCCCATGCAGAACCAAATGAGCTTTGTTATAAGCACTGCAGCCATGCAAATTAAAGTCACTTCACTATGTTTGTAAACTCAGTGATTTTCTTCCACTTGTGATTCAGTTTGATGGCTATGGAGTTATCAGAAGTGTAGTTAGGAAGTTATCCACACTGTCAGGAATTTAGGAAGGACACAGTTTAACTGTTCCAGGCAGTATTTGGAGCTAGAACCGGGGTCAGGGATGGCAAGAGGGTTGAAGCACAGAAGGGGCACCTGTTTTCAGTTCATTAGGCTAAAGACCTCCCACATTTTAATCTCTCTGGGTTAGTTTGGATTTCTTTCAGGTAAGGCCAGCTGCCTTTATACAGCTGAAGATTTCAGGGGTGACTACTACTGTTCTCCAAATGGAAGTTCTGTCATCTCCTTCTCCAACCCAGACTTGCGATTACTCAGTATTACTTTCCTGCCTTACCCACAAGTCAGTCAACAATCCTAGATTCAACCTTCAGCCCCCATATTGAAAATAGTATATGCCATCTTACCGTTCTTAAATTCTCTTGTAATTTTCTCTGTAAATGTTCTAAAACGTTTTATCTTTTATAGTTTAAATCTCTATATTTAATCTAATCTCTGAACTTTGGAATTTGCTTTCTCTTTAGCTAAATTAGGCATATAGATCTGAGGGTTTTTTTTGGGTTACACCTGGCAATGCTCAGGGGTTACTCTTGACTCTTCGCTCAGGAATTACTATTGGCGGTGCTTGGGGGATCATACGGGGGTGCCGGGAATCGAATCCGGGTCAGCTGCGCAAAGGCAAATACCCTACCTGCTGTGCTATTGCTCCGCTGCCCCCCCCCATTTTAAATATATGTGTGCAGTTTCTCAGGATCAGGGTAGCTCAGAGCAGCAGTAGTGTGGGCCATTTGTAGTACATGTTAATCACGTGTGTTTTTCCTCAGAGTAGTTCTAGATATTTATCTTCAAAACTCTAAAAGACCCATGTCACCTGTTATATAGACTGTTAGTTTTAAAAATGTATGAAAATAGTGTCTTATGCCAGCTGTTAGATTCCTTAAAGTAGGTTCCTGAAACAAATTAGTTCATACAGGTTCTGTTTTATAGTCTGGTATTTTTTCATTACTGATAGGAAATATATATGATCAGACACTTACTTTGCTTTTAGTAGGTTCACTATTCTGGCTTATTTTCAGAAATAAGCTCCTGTCAGAATTTTGATGGTTATGAAAATTGTTTAGTTCCCAAAAAATTTTGCCTAGAATTGTTCTTAATCAATACCGTTTATTAATCTGCTGACTTAAATCTAACTGGCTTTAAAATTGTACTTTCTGCACAGAAAGTACAGAATTTGTAATATGCAGAGCAGGAATCACTGAAAATAGGAAATTAAAAATTAATATAGCCTGTTCCCCACTTCATTACCCTTTTTAGTGTGTTCTTTCATAAGGGAGTAACACCGCTTGTCTACATTGAAGAAAGTGTATCTGAAAGTCATTTGGTATAAAGCTGTTTAGAGTGTTATAACCACTTGATGGCACCCTTTGATTTAGTACAAACCTCATTAGCCATACCATAGTGCAGTATAGTATTTGTAATGGAATAACACATAGGAACTAAAGACTGCAAGGTATCTGGATAATGTAGAGATGAAATGAATGCAACAGCAAGGCTAAGCTTTCCTGACCCTTCATGAGAGAATAGATGAAAAAAGGAAGAATAAGCTATTGTGCCAAAGGGAGATGATGAAATTCAAGATCCACACACATAATCTCTTGCTCAGCCTCTGAAATGTTAATCCCTGGGTAGAATTATTTGAGCTATAGATTGCAATTTATCATCAAAATGGCACTGTGTCAAACAATACTTTTTATATGTGTGATGTTTAGAACTATCCAATTTTAATATAAAATGGTTCACAGAGCACTGGATAATATTTAAGTAGTAACTCTTAAAGTGGTGATTTTTGGGGATAGAGTGGGTTGGTTTCTTTACTTCAAAATACTAATTGTATTTTTAGATTGAGGGCTTTTGGGGAATCAGTTCTGCTTTTCTTTAGTGACAATTTAACTTTAGTGCTAGGAAAAAAGATTTTAAAAGAATATCTTTTGTTAAATTAAGTAGTTGATAATACTTTCACATACTCAGAATATTTTTATAATTGTAGAATAATTCTTTAATAGTCTTCTAACACTTTAAAATGCTCTAATGGTTTTTGGGCCCAGCATTCTTGCATGTGACCTGGCTTTTGAGTATTGCCGTATTGCACGGAGTGCTCCCTGGGAGCATCACTTGGTAGGCCCCAGTTCTTAATGGTATTCTAGAGGATCAAGTAATATAATTTAGAGTTTATACAGGATTGTCTTTTCCAGTATTGTGTCAAACACTTATAGACTTCTTTTAAGATTACTCAAATCCTGCACACTTAGGAATACAATTATAGTTAGTATATGTTTGTGATAACTTCTTTCTAAAAATCAAACTTTCCCAATTAAGAACGAAAATTTAATATTGGAGTATATTGCATATGTCTATTACTGTATTATCCAGAGTATTATTCATATTATAAACTTATCTGTATACAAATATAACTTGTATTTTTTAAAAATATATACAGAACACTTAAAATCTGTTCCTAGATTCTAAAAAAACTTGAAATACCAGTTTAACGACTTGTTTTCTTTCACATTATCACACTGATTTTATGTTTGTTTGCTTTGGGGGGTCATTTTGGTGATGCTCAGCTCTTACTCTAGGCTCAGCGCTCAGGGATCACTCCTAGCAGTGCTCAGGGGACCATATGGGATGCTGGGAAGGAACCTGGGTTGGCACTGTGCAAGGGTAATACCCTGCCCACTATACTATCACCCAACCCCTAATTATTAGGATTATTTTTAAGGGGCTTCTTTGTGTTTAATAACAGCAGTTACTTCCCTATTTCTTTGCTAAAAAATTATTTTTCTAAACTTTGTGGATTCATATCTGATGGCCTGAGTGATCTCTTGAAAAGAAAAAAAATCAGTGTTTAATCTCTGCTAAATCAGTCAAGTGGTTTCTGTACCTGATTGCATATGTTTAATTAAGGCATACTGTGGGGCCGGAGCAATAGACCAGCGGGTAGGGCATTTGCCTTGCATGTGGCCGGCCTATGCCGGCCTGGGTTTGATCCCTGGCATCCCATATGGTCCCTCGAGCATCGCCAGGAGTAATTCCTGAGCAAAGAGCCAGGAGTAATCCCTAAGCATCGCTGGGTGTGACCCGAAAAGCAAAAAAAAAAAAAAGGCATTCTGTGGTTCTGTACTAAAATGTACCATCCACTTTTTGTGGAACACCACTTCTCTGTGCAGAGATAATCTCATCTTGTTCTATTTTAGCTCTTATGAGAACAAAAAGTTTGACAAGGTGGTAGGGGAAGTGGGAGGTGATCTTTATGAAGAGCATCTGTCCTATGAAGAATGCTAGACTTTAACAGCTGTCTGTAAGTGATCGTGAAGAAGTGGAGTATGACCCAGAGTCACCTGTGAAGACCAGCAGTTGTACATATTGAGCACTGCCCTTCCTTTGTAAATCAAAACTAGAGAGCATGAAATAGCCCTTAAGTTGCTGCTTTTGGAACTGAATAGACAGCACAAATTGCTTTTAGAGGGGTAGATTCCAAATGTTTATTTGGAGAAATGTAGACATGCGTAGGAAAAATATTGGGGCGTATAATTTGATGATATCCATACGTCAAAATTACAATGTTGCCTTTACTTACATATTTATATATGCTGAAATTTCAACTTAATTCTGCCTTGAAAGTTGAGCATTAAAATGATGTTTTAGAATTTGACATTTTTTCTCAACTATGTCACTTTCCAGCCTTTTATCCCCCCTACCCACCAAAGGACTTCTTCAAGGTTTTCTGAGTCTGCAGAGATAAGTTAAAGGGACAGTCAGTGCTTCAAACATACATATTTTTCAATCTTAACTTTATATATGAATCACTTCAAGAAGACAGCTGCCAAAGTCAAGACTGCAGTAACCTTTTGAGTAAGCCTGCTGGTTCCACATCAAGTGCCAATGCATACATCTTCCAACCCACTTCACTGGCAATCTCATACTCAAATTTCTGAGACAGTGTTTTAGCCTGGTGCCTTTCAGCATACTCAGAACTGGTCATTGTCCAAACTTTATCAACCCACCCCACACTAAATCTGAAGCTTTGTGATGCTGTCATGAATGCCTCCGGGGTAGCACTCCTGCAAATTTAAAAAAATAAACACGAGATTGTTAAAGCTACTAGGGGAGAGTGAAAAGCATTTTTGTGCCAGCAACCTAAAATTTGCTTATATTCCAGTATCTGTAATTTATTATAATGTCTGTAAACAAAGTTTGGCGTAAAAGAAGTATTTTGTACTTTATAGTCTTCCCACATCCTACTAGGTTTATCAGCTTTATTAGGTTTTAGTGGCCCAGTCTTTGAACCAGGGCCCAGATGAACATTTATATTTCAACTGTAGCAATAGTGTGCATTATTGATGATTGACCTTTACCCTGGCATAGTGTAGTCTTGTGACACTGAATGAAATAAATGAAGAAACTGCTTCTTGGCTTGATTTGTATTGCGGAAGAAAGCAAACAGAGTGGTTTGTCAGGTTACTAAAAGTGTCAAAATACAGTCCTGGGACAATTTCTAGCATAAAAGGTGTTGTATTTTCTTTTTTGGGTTTGTTTTTATTTTCTTTTTTAATAATATTTGGGTGTTTCTAAAACAAATTATTGGAAGAAAATTGAATTTCACTAATACCTGTTCCAGAATAATAATAGCAAGTAAATTGTTTTATATAAAGTTGTATTTTATTAGATGCTTGTTGATGGCATGTTTGAACATTTTAAACCTTTAGGGTTTCACAATATGACGCAAGCATTAATTCTTAAAAGCATTGTTGTGATTGGTAATGTCTTATTAAAAGAAAAAAAGGCCCTACCTCTATGTACACTTTTTTTTCTGTTGTAGTTTTAATACTATCACTTGAAATACATTTAGTTCCTATATGCAGCTTATACAAAGGATAACAACCTCATTTCAAAAAATAAGATGTAAAATATTTTAGTATATTTCTATCTTACCAGTAGTTTCTGGTTTTGTTGGTAAATTTTATATTTCTATAGATGATAATGCAATAAAATCTCTTTTGCACATTTTGGTGTTCATATTCTTATTAAATAAGCATGTACCATTGTTCGTTTTCATCATGAAATCATGTTTTATTACAAAAGTGTTGTTCTCTGACAGTTGTTTCCATCAAACTAATGTGATTTTTGTTTCTTGAAGTGATAAACCATTGTCACAACTATAATTTTAGGATGTAGTTTTATAGTAAGGATATGTTTCTTAATTTAGATGATCAAAGAATAGAGATTTAAACTACAAGGAGGCATTTGACCATCATGAAATGCTCCCTCATTTTGTAGATAAGGAACCTAAACTATCATGATTTAGTAACTGGCCCAAGATTAATTTGCTAATAGTAGTATACTGCTGGCTTCCATTCATCCTTTTTATTCTCACTTGAGGTTCTATCTACCAACTTTATGTTTTTCCATAAATGTGATGATTTCTTAATGTTTATTATTCGTGTCTCTTCAAATAGAACAGAATGAAGCTGTTTTAAAAAAGATGATTTGATTTATTATAAAAATAAATTGTAATCAAAGGTTTCTTAGGTAGGGATCTATTTTACTGAGATAGATTATTTGATAGTAATTGCGGAAAACAAGACCAAAATGCTAAGCAGCCACCCAAGAAGTAGGTGCACAAGATCAACTACCTCAGATTATATATGTATGGTAGTTTCATAATAAAGTTTAAAGCTTCACTTAGGGACCAGAGATAAAACTGAGAGTAGGTGCTTGCCTTGCACAGTTCAATACCCAGCACTGCATGTGGTCTCTGAAACTCTCGGGAGTGATCCCTGAGCATAGTGCCCAGACGAAGGCCTAAGTACAGCCAGTTGTGGCACTCCAAAAAAACACCCCACCAAAATAAAAATGAAATCAAGCTCCCTTAATTGTAATCTTTGCTAATAATTAGATTCATAAATTATAAAACGTTTTTTACTTTAAAATATGGACAGTGTAATATTTATAATTTTATAATTATAAAAATAACAAACTTCACATTATTTAGAAATTTAGCAATTTTTTTAATTTGAACTAAACTTAGTAAGACATGGATGTTAAGGAATTTTTTTTGATATATACAAACGACTTTTGAGTTTTCTTTTTTACAGCAATTAAAATATGCTTATGTATATAATTTTTGAAAATAGCTACATACAGAAATGTTATTGATTCATGACTGAACGACTAATGTCCAGGGTGATCGCCATGGCCTCTGAGCACTTCTGGGGAGGCCTCTATAAAAAATAAAACAAAGTAGTGAACAGATTTTATTTACTAATATTTATAGTTTGTAAATAAGTACTAGAGATTCCTTTAAAACAGTTATTTTTAATATTTATATTTCTCTCCTGGCATTAAAAATAGCATTCAATGACAGTGCTTAATCTCTGCACATTGCTAATTGAAATTTTCTTCATACAGCATTTTTGTTGTAGGATTTCTGAATATGATTATGTTCTACCCATTTTCTTGTACTATGTGCAATATTGTGTACTTTGTTATATAGCTTCAGCCTGATAATGGTTTATCTGTATTGCTTATTTCAGATGTTTGCTTAATTAAAGTATGATTATAGTTAAAATATTACATAAACTGCTGTCTAAGCCAGTTTAAAGGACAGGGCATGTATTTCCAGTTATGTGAGCTACAGAGTGACTTGACTTTAGCATGAGATCTGCCCCTGTAAGCTGGTAATGTCTCACAGTGCATATAGATTAGTGGTTCATATTCCTTTTGCCCTTCACAAAATTTCTCTCCTCCTTTTTTGGCTTATATTTTGAGTGACAGAAATATGTGTACTTAACTGATTTATGTAATTAAGATACTGTTTTTTTTTATAAATAATTGACCTGTAATGAGTTTTTGAAAAGGAATTTGTCAGCTACCCATTTACCAAACTTGTGGGCTTTAATTTAATTTCATTTAATATTGTTTAACTTCCCATGCTGTAATCTTGCCTTTCCCCAGTAATTTTAGTCTTTTACAAAGGTAGGATGAGTATTTTTGCTAGGCAGACAATACCCAGGAAGATGCTATGTGCTTATAAATGTCCAAAACATTGGTAAGTAGATGTAAAATTGATTTCATTCCCAATAAACCTGAAGTGAGACCTTTAAACCTTGCTACTGACAGCATTCTTAGTTTCATGCCTAAAGAGAATATCTGTTATAGAGTCTATGGACCAGATGTGATAATATGCAAATATAAATTGTTATATAGAGTTTTTTAGACTTTTTACCAAAGTTTTAGTAAAGATGCATCCATATTAAAATGTTTTGTATTTATTGTACAAAAATGTAATGATCAATTTTACTGGAAATATTAACAGTAAAATCATCCATGATCCAGTCATCTTAATAAATTGATTTTAGTTTAACATGTTCCTTTTTGTTTTGAAGGTACTTACGTTACATCCATTTCTTAATGGCCATTTATTGGTTGCCTTTAGAGTGGATTAAAGTAATAGTTTCATTATTTATTAATCATTACATTATTTTATAGCTGTCATTCTCTAAATTTTGCTTAAACATGCAAAAACAGTTGTAAAATGATTGAGGTTTTAGCTACTCATAAATTCTACAATTTAGCTCTGATGGGACCTTCGTTCTTGTTGCAGCGACTCTAACTTTAGAATTTGGTGATAGCTTGATCAATGATTGCTTGACCTAGTGAAAATCTACAGGGTTTTGCATTCTTATACAGAAACCCATCATTCATTCAGGATTTTAGAATGGTCTTGTTGATTCATTGACAGTTTGATGACTAGATTCAGAGTTCAGAAGTAGAGAAGCAGATTTCAATTAGTACTTGTCAGCAAGTAGCTCATATAAAATGAAACTGATAACTGGGGGAAGGGGAGGGAGTAAAATGATGCAAAAATTCAAGAGAGCTAACAGAGATTGCTCAATTTAACCTGATAGACAGGTCCTGTTTTCTTTCAGGGGGTTGAGAAGAATTTAACTCTGTATATTGAGAAGTTTAAAATAGTAGTGATATTTATTTTACAAATAATGGTTCTCTGCTATATATTTACTAGAGAAAAAATATCTTTTTAAAGAGCTTCAAGTTTCCTTGATTTTGAAAGTTAAAAATTATGATTTAACTTGGATGGAAAGAAACAGTAGTTGCTAAACTTAGATGTTAGGAAGGAAAGAAAAACAGAAATGAAAGAAATCTGTACTTTTGTCTCAGAAACTGAGATTAAGCCTTGGTTCTGAAGTGTGCTTGTTATAAATTCCTGCAGCACCATCAAATAGTCTTTGACTATCTAGACCATGTACCATCCATATTTCTTATCATTGACTTTACGCCTCTGTTACTATCCTATTTAATTCTTTTTAAAAATAAGTAGCTATTTTCAGTTTAGGAATAAAATGGACATCTGAGCACTAATATCAAATCCATCCCTCCTGCAAGTTTTAGCTAGTTTTATTCCGTTTCTAAGTAGTTCTACAATATTCCCCCTGTACATTTTTATTTTTTTTTACCTTACCTTATATCAGTGGAACAGTTTGTAAAATTTTAGTCAAAAGCTAGTCACTATCAGGATTAGAAAGTTCAGCAGGTAGGACACTTTCATGTGACTGAACCGGGTTCAATCCCTGACACCACTTATGTTTCCCTCAGCCCTGTCAGACGTTATCCCAGAGTGCAGAGCCAAGAGGAAGCTCTCAGAACAGCCATTGCGACCCCAAAGCCAAAAACAAAAAGCAAAACAACTTGATCACTTGACATCCCGTTATTCATCGATTTGCTCAACAAACAACAATTAAAAAGGAAAATCAAAAATTAGTCACTATCCCATTTAAATCATGCTGGTTTTAACTATGTTTTCTTTTAAGTGAAACAGGTGCATAAAAGTTTTATTTAGAAAAGTGTTTAAAAAAACTTAATTGCAGTTTGGGCGACATGGTTACAGTAGAATTCATAGTAATGGTTTTGATGTACCAAGTCACTGCACTTGTCACCACAGTGCCCTTTGGTCACTTCTGAGCCATCTCTTTCTTCTGCCCTCCAGACACCTCCCCCATTGCTTGATAACCCCAGTTTTGTAATAAATGGCCAAGGGTTTGTAATCACTCAGGACTGGCTATTCCTTTCTTTCCTTTCTCTGAGTACTGCAGATAAGTGAGATCTTCGTGTTTTAATAAAACCTACCTGATTTTATTGAAAATAATGCCTTCAACTTTGAAAAGTAATCTTTATAAAAATTGTCAAACATTTTTGGTGGACTCCACTTACGTCTCTTACCAACCTTTAAATGTATTAATATATCAAGAAAAATTTTCTTATACGTGATTGGTTTTTCTTCATTGTACATCTGAAAAAGAAAAGACATGCTAAATTACTGTGTCAAGCAAAATTTGGGTGCTTATTTTCAGAGACTTAACCTGAGAAACTCTAATTTTGTGATATTACTGTTTTTAAAATTTTTAAATAAATTTCTGTAAAAGTAAAACCACATTTGATAGCGGAATCTTATTTAAACAAACTTTTCACCAGGTAACAAAATTAAATTAGGAAATACATAAGTTTACAAGTTC
Source organism: Cryptotis parvus (assembly GCA_021461705.1). NCBI lineage: Eukaryota > Metazoa > Chordata > Mammalia > Eulipotyphla > Soricidae > Cryptotis > Cryptotis parvus. Next base: position 31,702 of record JAJIBD010002907.1, read on the forward strand.
ATTTAGGATAAAGAGAGAAAAAATGTAAGTGTTATCTCTCTTAGTTTTAACTCAGATAATCTCTGGACTTCCCCCACTTAAATACTTTCATTGTTTGTGAGCCTGTACTGTGTATAACCTTTTCTTTGACCATATTTCTATTTAAGTAACACTTCATATCTTCTCAATATAAAGTGAACTATTTCCTTAAAACTAACACAAGTCATTTCTCAGCCAAAGCAAATAGAAGAATGAACGCTTTGTTAATCATCCGTAACTAATGTGTGTATACACAGAAAAAAAATCAAATCTGTTTTTTTGACAAGAACCTTTTTGATGGAACTAACAAAACAAAAATACAAAAATTTTAGAATAGGTCAGGCTCTTTCCAAATTACGGAAAAGTTTTATTTTATTTTTTTTTTAATGTAAGCGCATAATGTTAAATTAAACAGTATGGAAGCACTTACAGTGGAAATCTACGTTTTTCCTCCTTGACTCCCAACTCCAATTCATTCGCTTAAGCAGCCTATTTATGCTGTTTCAGATTTTAGTTCTTGTTAGTGGTGAAAGCCATGGCTTAGCAACTTCAGACGATATTTATTGACGTTCTGTTTTTATTACACATGTGACTGGAATACAGAAATTTTAGAACTACAACTTGTTATTCTCTGATTATTCCTTTTTCTCACCTGCTTTCTTTATAAAGTTCCTTAGGAAATAAGTAAAGTTTGATCATTGTGCTTACCATTATTCCTGTCAACCGAAACCAGCCTCGCCGCCAAGTTCATCTTCACCATCTATACTTGCTCAGCTTCCTTAGCAGCTTTTCTCTTGTTAAATTTTTTTTGGTAATAAATTTTAATAAAGCTTTCAACTGAGAGGATTCCTTCTCCTGTTTTAAATACGGAAAATTATTTTTAAAAGTATCCATGTAGCTTTAAGTAATTATCTTTGTTTTATTTTATTTTTTCCCTATGAGACCATTTCCTGTAGCAAAATGCAGATTTCCCATTTTTTCCCTTAAGAAGTAATAGCTAACTATAAGAATTTTGATTTAAAAAACAGTAGAGATGTGCCAGGAGTTACTATTCTTCTCAAAGAGTCCGTAACATCAAGAGAAAAAGTAAGTTCTGTAATATCAATCTGTTCTCACTTTCTCTCCTTTAGTCGGTCATTTAGCCCTTTCTGCTTTTCCCCCAACAAACCTTTTAAGCATAATTTATCTCTATCTTTTCCTAGGAGAGAATTTAATGTGGTAATTAGGAGGTGCATTCTTTGCTGTCTGCATCAAACCTGTGATGTGTGTGTTCTCCACTCCACCCCGCCCCTTCTCTCTTGTTCACTCATGTTCTCCCCCACCTCACGTTTGTCTAAATAAAATGATTTATTTAAAAAAAATAATAAAGTGGCAGTTGGGATAAAATGGAACCCATCATTGAATTGTTAAGGACCATACTCTTACTTGAATTCTATATCATTTACTTCTGGAGATTTCGGTAGTGCCGTCTACCCTTCCTCATTTGGGGTAGCTCATTTGGGGTACTAGTGAATATGCATAAAAGTCTGCGACCTTTCCTATTCTTCCCCTTAGAATTTTGTGAATTAAAATTTCCATTTCTCTGCATAGTCAGTTGTGCCTGCAAACTTAAGTCAAGATTCCTGTGTCCAAAACAAGGATGTCAGATTGTGGATCAAGACTATTAGGTTATTACTGAGCTGGGTCATAAAAGTTTAGATAGAAGGCCTGCTAGGATATGTAATGTTTTTGTGGACATAGTTGTATTCTGCTAATCTAACATCTCTGTACTTATCAAAAGCAAACAGCTATGTTAATTTTCTTATTCAGCCCCTGTTCTAACTGAGCTTTTCTTTTTTTTTTTACTGAATATACAATACAATGAATCTATAGGTTTCTTTTTTTATCTTTCATTAAATTAATATAAAATACACGGCATTGTGGCATATTTTATAGCATTGTGCTATTTTTCTAAGGATGGTTAAGCATGGTTCCTGATTTTAAATGAAAACAAAGACTGTTTTATACACTTCCATGTTGGCAAGGACTTGTTGGCTATTGCGATATTATTAATGTTGAAGTAATAAAAATAAATCAAACCTATTTAAAATATTGGTTTTTTTATTGAATTGTCATTACAGTATAACATTTTCTTTTTATGACAATTGTATCAAAATGGAAATGTTACAATTGTTTCAGGAAGCCTACATAATTATTTCATGTCTTAGGAAGTAAAAGTTTTTTTCAAAAGAAAGAAGGCAAAGTAGTTATGCAAAAGAATATGAAATTTGAATTCTGATACTGAAAGTACTCATGCCATTATTATGAACTGAAAATCTGCTGCCTTCGAAAATTAAAACAAATGTTAAATCTGTGTAATTTTATAAAGATTTAATATTTTAGATAACATCATTTTTCCCTAAAGTTTATGCAAAATTGAACTTTTTCCTTGAAATTATTTATTAAATTTTTGGTTTCCAGAAATCAAACAGGAAGGTGAAAATGTTCCATGCTATTCCAGTACTTGTTTTTAAATTAGTTTTTTATTTAAAAATAATAGATGGCCAAAGGTTTTTATTTAAAACTAATATAAATAAATAAAAAGTAATTATATTTTCTGCCTCATATTTCACTAGTTTTTTTGGTTTTTCTATGTGAAAATCCAAAATATGTATTTCACCTTTTAATGTACAGTAATACATAGATAATACTTTGTATGTTGCTTTTTTAAACCACATAGTAATTGTTTGAACATGTATAAGAAATTACTTAATTTTTTATTGTCATCTTCTCCCCATATAAAACATATTTCTCTTCACTAGAATTTTTAAATGTGAAGTTTATAGTGATGAATTATAGCTTATTCAAAGTTCTAGTGCAACACAGTGCTTTGAAGTCTATAGCTCACATATTGCATTTTCAAAGTATTTTCACATATTTTGTATTATTCGATCTTCTCAAAAGCCTTGTACATAAAATCTAAAGATTGCATGTCTGGTTGAGGATTTAATAAAGTTCAAATAAATCTTCTTATTGTTTCTTGAACATCTCTTTTCATGACTTCCAATTTCTCGTAATGGGTAAAAATTATTTTTTCCCCCCCTAAGTTATCTCCTCACACCTTTGGCCCCTTTTTCAGAAACAAACACAGACACACATATGTTTTAAAACACATTTTTTGAAACACACATATTTAGACATACACACGCACATCTGTTTAGCCTAATGAATAGAGTTTTCTTGGTTTACCTTGCCTCCCTCCTCTGAAACTTTTGAGCCCTGTTCAAAAGGATTCTGTTCCCTTAGAGAGAGATACACTTTTAGGAGAATCTAATTAAATAAGCATCCCTTTTTTGGGGTCCATTTCAAGAAAACATTGAAACTACTAGAATATGAGCACATGGAACATCATATACAAAATTTCTGTATCTTTTTTTTTTATTAAAGTACTTAAATACTTTTTGCATTTCTTCTGATGCTTAGCTATGCATGACTTTTATGTCAGATCACTTTGCGTGCAGTAACCTGGTGATAGTTGTTGTTGCTTGTATTATAAGTTGAGCACCAATAGCATACTGGGTGCCACACCAGACACATCCCAACCCTCCGGGCACAATTTGATTGACAGAAAGCTATTTCCTTAGAATGTTAATAGTTGCATAAAAGCAAAAGGATCTGAATTGAAAATTTCATCCATAGTTAACCTGAAATAACCCTTGTTAAAATATTGTTCTCCAAATAAAAGTCAGTTTGAGACTTCAGTTTCAAAGATATCTTTTAATATACTTTCCCTGGTGGATCTAGGATACCTAGATTTGAACTCTTTTATCTTACATCTAACTCAAAAGCAAAATAATAATAATAATAATAATAGTATAATAATAAACCTCTAAATGAAAGTTATGGTAAACTGATTATGATTTAAGCTATTACAGTTATGTTTTGAAATACTTATATCAAGTTAAAACTCTCTGGACTTAAGTTGCCTTAATCATCTGTGAACTGTGGTAATAACACCAACCTTATTTAATGTTCACTATATATATATATATATATATTCTATATAATGGAGTTCAAAATAAATTATTATTTTCAACTAGGTTACTGAACAAAGAAAATTCTGTCATTAATTTTGTAAGTACTGTGAAATCAGATGGTCTGAAAACATTTTTAAATTTCAATAAGGATATCTAGAGGATTTGAAAATAGGGAAGGTAAATATAGAGCACCTGAAAAGTGGTTTTGGGTTTGGTTTAGTGTTTGAATCACATCAGCTCTGCTCAATTACTGGTTGTGCACTTAAAGATCACTGTTGGCTGAGCTCAGGCAGTGAACTGAGGTCAGACACATGCGAGGGGCAAACGACTTACTTACCTCTGTCCTGTCTCTATGTACCCCACAATAGTTTTTATGTTATCTGATAATCTCAGTTCTTTTGCTGAGAAACTGTCATGTTTAGCCAATTGTCAGTTTCTTATAGTTGTTTTAGTGTAGTGGTTGCAGTGGTAAAGAGTGCAGGCTTTGGACATTGCTAGGCTCAGTGATTCTGAGAAAGGTGATGAACTTCTCATACCTCGTTTTTCTTATCTGTAAATTGAGAATAATAGTATATCTGTTTCATAGATCCACAGTGCATTAACTAATGACTTTACATAGTAGTTAGCTTATTAAGATATCAGTATATTTACATATGTATATGTGTATTTGTATTCATCTGACATAGGGAGATTACAGGTTACAGAAATATATGCATAAAAATATTTGACCATTTCTGCTATACCTAAAGGTTCTAAACATATAAGCTGTCACGTAATCTCTAGTGTCTCTTATAGATAGGAAATATTTTTCAATATTTTGGTATTAAAATACTGTAACATAAGAATTCTATGTTTGATTATAATTGATGAGATTATATTCTTTCTATAGAGAGCTGTGTAGTAGATATACCACACAAAACATGCTTATCTTTAATTACTCGTTTTAAAAGTTCCTTTAACTAGCTAAATTATATATTTGCAGTGTATGGTAGGTGTATGGTAGTAAATTGTGGTAGTAATATGAGGTATTGAATCTGCCTTTTCCCAATACTTGTAGATTTTTAGCTGAAAATGTTCATTGATCTTTATATTCCTTTTTATACTATATTTTAGAAAATTATAGCTAAAGTATATGTTATTGAGCCTTTTTAGATTTTAATGGGTAATTATGTTTTCTTCCCTTCAGTAAGTTTTAAAATGCTTTTATCACCCTGGAGCTGAAAAGTACTTTAGAAATCACCTGCCTAGTTTTACTGCTGTTAGGCAAGACTGTACGTAAAACATCACAGAAAGCTTTGGTAATTATATGTTTTGTTTTGTTTTTTTTTTTTTAATCTAAAGAAAGAAGATCCTACAACTTGCCCTCAAGCAAGCTCAGTGCTACAAAATATTTAAGTATTTAATTATACTGAATGCTATGAAGTTGAGCATCAATGTGAGGACCCTCTATGCCTCTTTATCCTAATTTTCATACTCTTAGTTACTTGCAGGGAGGAAATGACATTTTTTTTTTTTTGGAAATGACATTTTTAAAAACATCTAATTCCCACCGTATTGAAAATCAAGTAAACATTTATAATGTTTGCAGTCAATGTCACCAGAATTTGAAAGTGTAAGACAAGATGTATTCTTAATAGTATTATTTGTATCATCAGGACAGTTTGGAGGTGTACATATAAAATAAATAGCTGCCCGAAGGAGTTGATGAGACATTCTGAATGGTCACTGTGTTTCCTAGACTGTTTGAAACAAAATGTTAAAACTCAGTCATTATATAACTACATTGAAAGCCAGGTGATGGAATGCATTGCATAAAGGCAAGACCATACTATCTTCATGTATTCAGTATTTTTATGGCAAATGTATGTAGCCCATAATTGGGTCTTTTCATCTGTTCTCTGCTACTTTGCACAAATCTAACATCCCTGTCCTTTATGTAGTGGAAGACAGTAATGTTTGAATTTTGTATCACATGAATGGTACTTTAGATTGTTTTTGTGTCTTAAAAATGTCATTTACTTAATGATTTTAAATGATATAGAATGACTCTGGCAGCAGAAAACCTAGCTTTCTTATCTTTCTTTAAAGTTATTTTTAACAGCAATACTTTAAAGGTATTTATTATTAATATCAGAAGAGCTTTTCTTTTTCTTTTCTTTCTTTCTTTTTCTTTCTTTTCTTTCTTTCTTTCTTTCTTTCTTTCTTTCTTTCTTTCTTTCTTTCTTTCTTTCTGTCTGTCTGTCTGTCTGTCTGTCTGTCTGTCTTTCTTTTTCTTTCTTTCCTTTTCCCTTCTTTGCTTTCTTGCTTTTTTACTTGCCTTCCTTCCTTCCTTCCTTCTCTTGCTTTCTTGCTTTCTTACTTCCCTTCCTTCCTTCCTTCCTTCCTTCCCTTCCTTCCTTCCTTCCTTCCTTCCTTCCTTCCTTCCTTCCTTCCTTCCTTCCTTCCTTCCTTCCTTCCTTCCTTCCTTCCTTCCTTCCTTCCTTTCCTTCTTTCTTGTTTTCTTACTTGCCTTCCTTCCTTCCTCCTCCCTCCCTCCTCCCTCCCTCCTCCCTCCCTCCCTCCCTTCCTTCCTTCTTCCTTCCTTCCTCTTTAGCTGCATAGTATATCAGGATCCAAGATCCTAACATTTTCCAGCTGAAAAATATTAAAGACATTGGATTGTGATTTATAGTTGACAAATATAAACTGTGTCAATAAAAAAAATTTAATGGAGTTGTGAGACGATCTGAAATATGCCAAGCATTCGTCATCTTCGCTGTTTTATTTTTTATAGATAATGGTGGCCATTAAAAAACTTTAAAGTATTTCTTTTCAGTCTTACTACTATATAACACAACAACCTCATGTAGATATTTTCAAACAATCCCTTTTTTAAAATTTTTTTTTTTTACAATTACAAAGATATACAATTAAAAAGTTCATATTTGGGTTTTGGTCTTACAGTGTTCCAGCACCCATCCCGCCACCAGTGCCCATCTCCCACCAACAATGTCCCTGGTTCCCTCCCCCTCCCCCAGCCCTCCTCCATGGCAGATTCTTTATTTCTTTTCCCTTTCTCTCTCTTTCTCTTTTTCCTTCCCTTCCAGACTATGAATTACAGAACATACATTAAAGGGTTGTCATGTGTATCATTTTGCCTCTATTTAATGCTCAGTTCTAGGTTGGCATTAGTACCCTCGACAATTGTTAGCACACTGTTCCATTTTCTGTCTTACCTAGCCTCTGATTCCCACACATTTGTGATAATTTACACCTTTGACAAGACCTCCTGATACAAGGTCATGTTTCACTTGACCTTGGATATTGGTATCATAATATGTACATATATATTTATGTTATGCAAATAAATGCAGTTATTCTGTATCTGTCTCTCTCCTTCTGGATAAATTCACTCAACATAATCTTCTCCATGTCCATCCATTTATAGGCAAATTTTATAACTTCATTTTTTCCTGAGCTGCATAGTATTCCATTGTGTAAATGTACCAAAGCTTCTTTATCCAGTCATCGATTTTCGGGCACTCTGGTTGCTTCCAGATTCTGGCTATTGTGAATAATGCTGCTATGAACATAAAAGTAGGGATGGTGTTTCCGCTGCGTATTTTTGGTTTCCCAGAGTAGATTCCCAGGAGTGGTATGGCTGGGTCAAATGGGAGTTCAGTTTCTAGTCTTTGGAGGAAATGTCCATATTGTTTTCCAGAAAGGCTGTACCAGCCGGCATTCCCACCAACAATGGATGAGTGTCCCCTTTTCCCCACATCCATGCCAGCACTTGTTGTTCTTGCTCTTTTGAATATGTGCCAGTCTCTGTGGTGTAAAGTGGTATCTCATTGTTGTTTTAATTTGCATCTCTCTGATGATTAGTGATGATGAGCATTTTTTTCATATGTTTTTTGGCCATTCGAAATTCTTCCTTGCTGAAGTTTCTGTTCATTTCTTCTCCCCATTTTATAATGGGGTTGTTTGTTTTCTTCTTGTAAAAGTTCTACCAGTGCCTGATATATCCTGGATATTAACCCCTTATCAGATGGGTATTGGGTGAATATTCTTTCCCATTCTGTGAACTGCCTTTGTATCTTAGTCACTGTTTCTTTTGAGGTGCAGAAGCTTTTTACTTTCATGTAGTCCCATATGCTTATCTTTTCTTCTAGTTGCTTTGTTAGTGATGTTTCACCTTTGAAGATGCCTTTAGCTTCAATGTCGTGGAGGGTTTTTCCTATATTTTCTTCAATGTACTTTATGGATTCAAGTCTGATATTGAGATCTTTAATCCATTTTGATCTGATTTTTGTGCATGGTGTTAGACACAGGTCCAAATTCATTTTTTTACATGTAGCTGCCCAGTTTTCCCAGCACCACTTGTTGTAGATGCTTTCCTTACTCCATTTTAGACTCTTTGCACCTTTATCAAAGATTAAATGATCATGTGCTTGAGAATGGGTGTCCAGTATACTCAAACATTCCTTTATTGGCAAGAAGGCACAGAATTTATGACAATTTGTTCTCTAAAGGGCCATGAAATAAGCTTTGAGCATGCGGCTATCATTCATGAATGATATCATTCAACCCTCATTCATGAATGGTGTAGTAAAATTAGATACATATAAGGCCAGAGTACAGTGGGTAAAGCTCTTTGCACACTGCTGGTCTGTATTTGATACCCGACATCCCATACGGTCCCCTGAGTTCACCAGCAGTGATTCGCAAGTGCAGAGCCAGGAATAACCCCTAAGCATTGCTGGGTGTGGCCCCCAAAACAAAAACAAATTTAAAAATTAAATATTCATCATGCCCAAGGCAAGATTTACCTGCCTTTCTTGTCATCATGCAAGCAGACCTGCAAACAGAAATACTCTCAAATCAATGATTGATATGGGTCATTAGGAGATCAAACAGGGCATTATCTCGAGAGTAGGAAATCAAACCTTAGTTATTTTATACCCAATTATCTTAAAGGTGGTGAATAGATATCATGATCACGATCTTCCCGTTGATCATCTATTTGCTAGAGCGGGCACCAGTAATATATCTATATGTCCTGTCTCATGCCAGTAGAGCCAGGGGCATCGGCTTGCTACAGGAACATAAAGAGCCTCAAACCATTATATTAGGTCATTGGAATGACCTAATATAATTGTTACTGGAATTTGGCATATCATATACAACACGAGAAGCTTGCCAGGCTTGTCGAGCGGGAGGCAAACTCTTTTAAACACCTCCAAATAAAGCATTTATTGATGAACCGCGCGGCCGCAAATTGCCGCGACGAGCCGGGCTGTAATGGGCTGTTCTGCTGGGTGGAGTTCTGACGAGAGGGAAGTCCAGAAGTGGAAAATGGCGGCGCCCGTGGAATGAGGACGCCGTGGTCAGGCTTGTTGTGAGGCTCTGCCGAGGTGGTGGGCCAGGGCTAGAACCCGCCATGCCTCCCGACTGCCTCATGAACGGCTTTGCACAGGGAGAGCAAGGAACAGCTCTGCCCCATGTGTGAGAGTCTCTGGACCAGCATACCTGGGCCGGATTGAGGAAAAAAGCTGTGGCAGGGTGGGTGTCGGTGATCCGGGCTGTGATGGGCTGGTCTGCTGGGTGGAGTTCTGACAAGAGGGAAGTCCAGAAGTGGAAAATGGCGGCACCCGTGGAGTGAGGAGGGGTGGTCTGGCTTGTTGTGAGGCTCTGCCGAGGTGGTGGGCCAGGGCTAGAACTGCCATGCCTCCTGACTGCCTCATGAACGGCTTTGCACAGGGAGAGCAAGGAACAGCCCTGCCCCATGTGTGAGAGTCTCTGGACCAGCATACCTGGGCCGGATAGAGGAAAAAAAGCTGCGGCAGGGTGGGTGTCGGTGATCCGGGCTGTGATGGGCTGGTCTGCTGGGTGGAGTTCTGACGAGAGGGAAGTCCAGAAATGGAAAATGGCGGCACCCGTGGAGTGAGGGGAGGGGTGGTCTGGCTTGTTGTGAGGCTCTGCCGAGGTGGTGGGCCAGGGCTAGAACCGCCATGCCTCCTGACTGCCTCATGAACGACTTTGCACAGGGAAAGCAAGGAACAGCTCTGCCCCATGTGTGAGAGTCTCTGGACCAGCATACCTGGGCTGGATTGAGGAAAAAAGCTGCGGCAGGGTGGGTGTCGGTGATCCGGGCTGTAATGGGCTGTTCTGCTGGGTGGAGTTCTGACGAGAGGGAAGTCCAGAAGTGGAAAATGGTGGCGCCCGTGGAATGAGGGAGCCGTGGTCAGGCTTGTTGTGAGGCTCTGCCGAGGTGGTGGGCCAGGGCTAGAACCCGCCATGCCTCCCGACTGCCTCATGAACGGCTTTGCACAGGGAGAGCAAGGAACAGCTCTGCCCCATGTGTGAGAGTCTCTGGACCAGCATACCTGGGCCGGATTGAGGGAAAAAGCTGCGGCAGGGTGGGTGTCGGTGATCCGGGCTGTAATGGGCTGTTCTGCTGGGTGGAGTTCTGACGAGAGGGAAGTCCAGAAGTGGAAAATGGCGGCGCCCGTGAAATGAGAGGAGCGGTGGTCTGGCTTGTTGTGAGGCTCTGCCGAGGTGGTGGGCCAGGGCTAGAACCCGCCATGCATCCCGACTGCCTCATGAACGGCTTTGCACAGGGAGAGCAAGGAACAGCTCTGCCCCATGTGTGAGAGTCTCTGGACCAGCATACCTGGGCCGGATTGAGGAAAAAGCTGTGGCAGGGTGGGTGTCGGTGATCCGGGCTGTGATGGGCTGGTCTGCTGGGTGGAGTTCTGACGAGAGGGAAGTCCAGAAGTGGAAAATGGCGGCACCCGTGGAGTGAGGAGGGGTGGTCTGGCTTGTTGTGAGGCTCTGCTGAGGTGGTGGGCCAGGGCTAGAACTGCCATGCCTCCTGACTGCCTCATGAACGGCTGAGCTCAGGGAGAGCAAGGAACAGCTCTGCCCCATGTGTGAGAGTCTCTGGACCAGCATACCTGGGCCGGATTGAGGAAAAAACTGCGGCAGGGTGGGTGTCGGTGATCCGGGCTGTGATGGGCTGGTCTGCTGGGTGGAGTTCTGACGAGAGGGAAGTCCAGAAGTGGAAAATGGCGGCACCTGTGGAATGAGGAGCAGTGGTCTGGCTTGTTGTGAGGCTCTGCCGAGGTGGTGGGCCAGGGCTAGAACCGCCATGCCTCCTGACTGCCTCATGAACGCCTTTGCACAGGGAGAGCAAGGAACAGCTCTGCCCCATGTGTGAGAGTCTCTGGACCAGCATACCTGGGCCGGATTGAGGAAACAGCTGCGGCAGGGTGGGTGTCGGTGATCCGGGCTGTGATGGGCTGGTCTGTTGGGTAGAGTTCTGACGAGAGGGAAGTCCAGAAGTGGAAAATGGCGGCGCCCGTGGAGTTAGGAGGGGCCGTCTGGCTTGTTGTGAGGCTCTGCCGAGGTGGTGGGCCAGGGCTAGAACCGCCATGCCTCCTGACTGCCTCATGAACGCCTTTGCACAGGGAGAGCAAGGAACAGCTCTGCCCCATGTGTGAGAGTCTCTGGACCAGCATACCTGGGCCGGATTGAGGAAAAAGCTGTGGCAGGGGTGGGTGTCGGTGATCCGGGCTGTGATGGGCTGGTCTGCTGGGTGGAGTTCTGACGAGAGGGAAGTCCAGAAGTGGAAAATGGCGGCGCCCGTGGAATAAGGAGCTGTGGTCAGGCTTGTTGTGAGGCTCTGCCGAGGTGGTGGGTCAGGGCTAGAACCCGCCATGCCTCCCGACTGCCTCATGAACGGCTTTGCACAGGGAGAGCAAGGAACAGCTCTGCCCCATGTGTGAGAGTCTCTGGACCAGCATACCTGGGCCGGATTGAGGAAACAGCTGTGACAGGGTGGGTGTCGGTGATCCGGGTTGTGATGGGCTGGTCTGCTGGGTGGAGTTCTAACGAGAGGGAAGTCCAGAAGTGGAAAATGGCGGCACCCGTGGAGTGAGGAGGGGTGGTCTGGCTTGTTGTGAGGCTCTGCCGAGGTGGTGGGCCAGGGCTAGAACCCGCCATGCCTCCCGACTGCCTCATGAACGGCTTTGCACAGGGAGAGCAAGGAACAGCTCTGCCCCATGTGTGAGAGTCTCTGGACCAGCATACCTGGGCCGGATTGAGGAAAAAAGCTGCGGCAGGGTGGGTGTCGGTGATCCGGGCTGTGTGGGCTGGTCTGCTGGGTGGAGTTCTGACGAGAGGGAAGTCCAGAAGTGGAAAATGGCGGCACCCGTGGAGTGAGGAGGGGTGGTCTGGCTTGTTGTGAGGCTCTGCTGAGGTGGTGGGCCAGGGGCTAGAACTGCCATGCCTCCTGACTGCCTCATGAACGGCTGAGCTCAGGGAGAGCAAGGAACAGCTCTGCCCCATGTGTGAGAGTCTCTGGACCAGCATACCTGGGCCGGATTGAGGAAAAACTGCGGCAGGGTGGGTGTCGGTGATCCGGGCTGTGATGGGCTGGTCTGCTGGGTGGAGTTCTGACGAGAGGGGAAGTCCAGAAGTGGAAAATGGCGGCACCTGTGGAATGAGGAGCAGTGGTCTGGCTTGTTGTGAGGCTCTGCCGAGGTGGTGGGCCAGGGCTAGAACCGCCATGCCTCCTGACTGCCTCATGAACGCGCTTTGCACAGGGAGAGCAAGGAACAGCTCTGCCCCATGTGTGAGAGTCTCTGGACCAGCATACCTGGGCCGGATTGAGGAAACAGCTGCGGCAGGGTGGGTGTCGGTGATCCGGGCTGTGATGGGCTGGTCTGTTGGGTAGAGTTCTGACGAGAGGGAAGTCCAGAAGTGGAAAATGGCGGCGCCGTGGAGTTAGGAGGGGTCGTCTGGCTTGTTGTGAGGCTCTGCCGAGGTGGTGGGCCAGGGCTAGAACCCGCCATGCCTCCCTGACTGCCTCATGAACGCCTTTGCACAGGGAGAGCAAGGAACAGCTCTGCCCCATGTGTGAGAGTCTCTGGACCAGCATACCTGGGCCGGATTGAGGAAAAAAGCTGTGGCAGGGTGGGTGTCGGTGATCCGGGCTGTGATGGGCTGGTCTGCTGGGTGGAGTTCTGACGAGAGGGAAGTCCAGAAGTGGAAAATGGCGGCGCCCGTGGAATAAGGAGCGGTGGTCAGGCTTGTTGTGAGGCTCTGCCGAGGTGGTGGGCCAGGGCTAGAACCCGCCATGCCTCCACGACTGCCTCATGAACGGCTTTGCACAGGGAGAGCAAGGAACAGCTCTGCCCCATGTGTGAGAGTCTCTGGACCAGCATACCTGGGCCGGATTGAGGAAAAACTGCGGCAGGGTGGGTGTCGGTGATCCGGGCTGTGATGGGCTGGTCTGCTGGGTGGAGTTCTGACGAGAGGGAAGTCCAGAAGTGGAAAATGGCGGCACCTGTGGAATGAGGAGCAGTGGTCTGGCTTGTTGTGAGGCTCTGCCGAGGTGGTGGGCCAGGGCTAGAACCGCCATGCCTCCTGACTGCCTCATGAACGCCTTTGCACAGGGAGAGCAAGGAACAGCTCTGCCCCATGTGTGAGAGTCTCTGGACCAGCATACCTGGGCCGGATTGAGGAAAAAGCTGCGGCAGGGTGGGTGTCGGTGATCCGGGCTGTGATGGGCTGGTCTGTTGGGTAGAGTTCTGACGAGAGGGAAGTCCAGAAGTGGAAAATGGCGGCGCCCGTGGAGTTAGGAGGGGTGGTCTGGCTTGTTGTGAGGCTCTGCCGAGGTGGTGGGCCAGGGCTAGAACCGCCATGCCTCCTGACTGCCTCATGAACGCCTTTGCACAGGGAGAGCAAGGAACAGCTCTGCCCCATGTGTGAGAGTCTCTGGACCAGCATACCTGGGCCGGATTGAGGAAAAAAGCTGTGGCAGGGTGGGTGTCGGTGATCCGGGCTGTGATGGGCTGGTCTGCTGGGTGGAGTTCTGACGAGAGGGAAGTCCAGAAGTGGAAAATGGCGGCGCCCGTGGAATAAGGGAGCTGTGGTCAGGCTTGTTGTGAGGCTCTGCCGAGGTGGTGGGCCAGGGCTAGAACCCGCCATGCCTCCCGACTGCCTCATGAACGGCTTTGCACAGGGAGAGCAAGGAACAGCTCTGCCCCATGTGTGAGAGTCTCTGGACCAGCATACCTGGGCCGGATTGAGGAAACAGCTGTGACAGGGTGGGTGTCGGTGATCCGGGCTGTGATGGGCTGGTCTGCTGGGTGGAGTTCTAACGAGAGGGAAGTCCAGAAGTGGAAAATGGCGGCACCCGTGGAGTGAGGGAGGGGTGGTCTGGCTTGTTGTGAGGCTCTGCCGAGGTGGTGGGCCAGGGCTAGAACCCGCCATGCCTCCCGACTGCCTCATGAACGGCTTTGCACAGGGAGAGCAAGGAACAGCTCTGCCCCATGTGTGAGAGTCTCTGGACCAGCATACCTGGGCCGGATTGAGGAAAAAGCTGCGGCAGGGTGGGTGTCGGTGATCCGGGCTGTGATGGGCTGGTCTGCTGGGTGGAGTTCTGACGAGAGGGAAGTCCAGAAGTGGAAAATGGGCTGGAGCAATAGCCCAGCGGGTAGGGCGTTTGCCTTGCAGGTGAATAGATATATTTTATTTAATTCAAAATTCCTTGTTATTTAATTTTAGCTATGGAAACTCATTTGTGACGTCTTGTTAACCAACTACCTAATAAGGTTTGCCAATAAACCCAAATCTGATATTTGCTATGCTCGTGAGCAGTGTTTCAAATTATTGATTATATTCTAGATAAGGCAAGTATTAGCAGGTTATTGCCTTGATAGCTGTTTAATAACAGATCTACCCCACATGATTTCTCAATGAGGACAATCAGCTGCTCCTGGAATTGAAATTTAACTGACATTCATATCTATAGCACCATCTATGGTGAAGTTTTGTAGGTTTATTAACACATGATTTATGCCAAATATATTATACTTGTCATTTTCAGATGGTTGAATATATTTTAAAGTGTATAAACTTAATATATATGTCCCCACTTATTTGATTATATTTTTTATAGTAGAGTCTTCAAGTGCTACAACTGACTTATTTAAAAGTGGATTCATCAGCTTTGTTTCTTAGAGATCAATATGATTAATCATTTTTGTAGATTAAAATTCATGTATTTGAGACCAGAATGATAGTACAGTGGGTGAAACATTTGCCTTCCACACAGCCAATACAGGTTCCATCACCAGCTCCCCATGAGTACCCTGAGTGCAAAACCAAGATTAACAGCCAGATGTGGCCCCCAAACAGAGAAACATATTTATGTATGCATTCAGTATTAAGTACCTGTTTTGTGCTGAATATTGTACTAAAATCTAATATAAATCTCAAACTCGTATGCATTAGAATCCCCCTGGGGAGCTTGTTAAATCTTAAATGAGACCCAGAACTCTGAGACATAGAAATACTGACTTATTTTAGCTTATTTATCTTAGCTTAATAATTTTCTTTTTAATGACTGTTATTTGTGACATGTTATAGAATGTGTTATGGAAATTACTTGTTAAATAAGTAATATTTTGGCCAGAGCATAGTTAGTTCAGAAAGTAGGACTTCCATATGGCCGACTTGCTTTCTATCCCTGACACCCCATGGGGTCCCCCAAGACCTGCCAGGAGTGAACCCTGAGTCAGGAGTAAGTCCTGGGCATGGCTAGGTGTCCTCCAATTTAAAAAAGAATTTAAAGCATAGAGAATATTAACTATAAGTTATTGTAAGAGATTCAGACAGTAAAGCAGTATGTCAAAGAAATAATGAAAATTATCTGCTGCATTATTCTTTGGAACCTTTTTTTGGGATGGAGGGTTTTTGGACCACATACAAATTCTCTGGGACTACTCCCAGCTGTGTGGGGAGTAGCTACTGGCCATGCTCATGGAACCGTGCAATCCTAGAGATTGAACCAGGTTGGTCACATGTCAGACAAGAGCCTTAACCCCTGTAGTAGCTCTCTGGTTCTAGAGATTCACACACACACACACACACACACACACACACACACACACATTTTATGGTTGTTAGATTTCTGTTTGGTTCTTGAACAGGGTCATACTTTACATGTAGTTGCATGCTGTATTCTCCTCACCTTACGTAGTTACAGCACAGATTTCTACCATATAGTTGGATGAAATATAAAGATTTAAGTTCTCTTATGCTATGGGTATTAAGATGGTATTTAGTTTACTTGCTAAGTTTTAAGTAACATTGTATTGAGAAGTTAGCCATATTTTATATTCCTGAAATAGAATTGTTCAGTACAAAGGATTATTTATAATCTTTTGATAGTTTTATGATTGCATGTAGTTTTCAGATTTATGTCTTGTGTTTATTTGTGTGTATAGTGTAATGGCTAAAAATCCACATTTTAGAGCCATATTGCCTGTATTCATATTTCAGTTTTATTGCAAAATTCCTATGTGACAAGTTATTGAATTTTTTCATGTGTCTCTTCTCTTCTTTAAATGGTATTAGTATTTTAAATGTAATAGTATTTATCTTATAGGATTCTTAAATAAATAGAATGGTGCAATAAACCAGTTAAGATAATGCCTGATGGAAAATAAGTACTCTAGGCAATAATTTTATTATTTTAATAACAATAATCAGAGGTGTTAATTCTGAATAACAGTACTCAGGGGTGCTACTTGTGTTGCTCGGGGAACCATTTAGTATGCGAGGAATTGAACCCCAGCTGGCCCTGTGCAAGGCAGGTGCCCTACCTGCTATACTTCCTCTCCAGCTGCCAGATATTGTTAATATGTTCTTACCTTGTTTTCTGAAACTAAAAGAAAAAATGCTATATAAGCACCAAAAAGTATCAGACAAAAAGCTGTAGCCTCAATTGTTAAAGAACTTCAGAACTCTTATTTTTTTCAAAGTAAGATTCTCATGGGTAAATGAACAAAAGGCAGGACTAGTTTTATAAAAGAGAAAATAAGGGCCAGAGGATAGGGTGGGGGCTGGCTTCTCATGTGGCTACCAGGTCTGATCCCCAGAAACACATATGGTCCCCTGAACCTGCCAGGGGTAATCTCTGAGCACCCCAAAGTGGCAAAAAGAACAAGAAGAAAAGGAGAGAAAAACCATGACATTAAGCACAAAAATATATTCAAGGACATGAGTCATCAAATGCAAATATTATCACTGAGACAAGTTCTCCGTGGCTTAGCAAAGATTTAAAATATGTAATAGTGTGTGTGATAAATGAGGTTAGGACAGTTGCAAGTTGTCCGAAACTTACAAAATTTAATAGGGAACCATAAAAGTTTTTTATTCAGAAATCCTATCCTTATTGATCTGTCTTAAATTACTTATAAATGCTTACAATACTCTGGGCATAGTGATGATAATTGTGACATCATTTCTCAGTAAAAAAAAATGTGGATTGACTGTGTAACTATGTGGTATGGTTGCATTTGGGAATGGGAATGTAGCTTTTGAAATTTAGATTCACAAACTTACTATGTTTAGTTTTTAAAATATGGCTGGGGGGAATAGTAGTCTGAGTTCAAATTCCAGCACTGAAAAACCACTCGAGCATCACTGTTGTAGCCTGAGAGTTCCCAAGCATCACAGGGTTGGCTCTGGCAGTCTACAGCACTGCAGGGTATGAGTATCACTACATCTTCAGGCCTAGCAAGGATCCATATGTCCACTTGGCCAAATACCACTGGAGTCTCATATAGGCACCTTAGCATGGCTTGAACCATCTAAATGAAAAAATAGTATGACTGGAATATAGCATAGCAAAGTGTAAAGTGTGTACTTTGCATATGTGAGGTCCTGGATTCAGTGTTTGGCATGCGAATGTGTATGTGTGTGTGTATTTTTACATACATAAGGTAAGTTATAAAAATTTGTAAGATTTGACAAATGATATCACTTTTAACTATTTTAAAGTTTTCACCTCTTTCAGTCTAGAAAAGACACAACATTTTGTTGTGGTTTCAGCACTAGTTGAGTTTTTAAGTGAATTTTTTTTTACTACCATGTCTTTAGAATTTTCTATTTATAAATTTTTTTGTAATTAGGAAAATGCACATAATAAGAAGCTAACTATTCAAAATTACAGAAAATGAGTTGCCAGACATTATAGTAATGACCTCTTTATTACTAATGAAGCCTATTTAGGAAAATGTGGGGTTGGATATGAAGAAAAGTCCATATTCTGGATCAGAGCCAGCTTGGTCTAGTGGGTCCTGCAGTTGGGAGACTTGCTGGATGGTGATGTAATTCATCTGGGATAAGAACTAAGGGGAGGATGATTTCAGCGTGTCTACATTGAGTTAGTGACTGAGTGAAAAATAAGAAGAGGGCACGTAAGTGCTTAAGTCAGGAACTCAGGCCAGTTATGTCTGTTATAAAGAACCAAGCCATTATGACTGAAACATTGGTTATGAATGATATAATCCTTGATATCAGGGGTTTTCATAGACAATTTTTTTCTTGGTACACATAATGAAAACTAATAAAATTCTGCTATTATGATTCTACTAATGTTTGAAAACTGTAATAAATATGGGTAAGCCTCTTGTGACTGATATAAACTGACCTTCCATAATCTTTTAGAGAACTTGACTTTAGGGTCACTTAAAAATATGTGTGTATGTGTGTGTGTACCTTTTGTACTCTGTATCTGGCATGTACATATCTTTATCTGTCTATTTATTAGGTAGGGTGCTTGCCTTGCACACAACCAAACTGGATTTGATTCTCAGTACCACATATAGTCCCCTGAACCCCACCAGAAGTGATCCCTGAGTGTACATACAACCTGGAGTAAGCCCTGAGCACTGCCCGGTATGTCCCCCAAAACCAAAAACTATTTTATATATATATTTTGGGTTCAGGAAATATCTCAGGGACCAGGAACATATGACAGGTGCATTCTTTGTACATGCAAGGACCCAAGTTCTGTCCACAGTATCACATGGTCCCTTGAGTGCCACTGGGTGCCTTGGTATCCCTGAAAATCACCAAGTTGATCCTGGCAGTCCATTGTATAACTGCGCCCTAGCAGTGTCTCATCACAAGATCCTTACATTGAACTTCTGGTCCAGTTGGTTGAATATCACCTGTAATGACCCCTGATCCCACCCCCAAAAATATTTAGACATCTAACACTTATTTAGACCCTTGCCTTGAGTACTTTTAAGTTGTATTTTAATGTATATTTAAGTTTCATTGTTTTTGAGAAAAGTGAGATATTTTTTAATTTGGATCATTTTAAAATGAAAATATTTTATTCTAAGATCAATATATTAGTTTATATATATATATATATATGTATGTATTTTAGAGAACCTATCCAAACATATTTTTAATGTTGATTCTTTCAGGTACATTTGTGTTACCAAAGTCTCTTCGACCCGACCATCTAAGTTGGTTATTTTTAGCTGATATGGTTTCTAATTAAGTCTTTGTGGTTGAGAGAGCTCCATGTGGCATGTCTGCTTTAGCATTTAATTGCTCCATGAACTCCAAATTAAATTCTGTAGTATTCCTTTTGGTCTGCTGATGAAGCAGAGATCTTTTCAGCATGACCCGAGAATTGCAGCACTTTTGACAGCTCAAAGGACCAGCATCACAATTTTTAAGAAGTGAGGACAATTTGACTTTTTAGATTGAATTTTTATCATTTCAAAATGAAGTTAAAAGTGTTATCATATGGTAAATGGGAGAATTCTGGTTCATAATACTCTTACAAGTGTTCATAGAAAATATAAATGAAAAGTGCTGTAGTTGATATTGTTTTACATCAAATTATTTTTAGAAAGTAGAAAATCTTGGGACACTTAAGTTGAAATAAATGAAAGGAAACGTACTTGGTGACTGTTAAAATGGTTTGACTTTTTTTTTTTTTTTTTGCATTGCTTAAGAAACTCCTAAAGACCTATCCAACTTCACATTTTCTCATTTGAAAATTTGCTTTTTTAAATTAGTGTAGCGAAAGCCTGTATATTCACAATAGTTATGCTAATTCTTTACTGTGAAATAATTCAGTCATAAGAAAGTAGGTGCCATCTATTAATGACATGTCTGTTGACATGTCCTTATAATGCTGTTCAGAATTCTCCTATGCTTCCAAACCTTCCTATGCTTACATTTCTCTGGTGCCCTGATCCAATTTCACAGAATCAGAACAGAATTTATAATTCTGATAAGAGCAGAATCCGGCAACCTCCTATGAGATTTTCAGAAGAGTATATGCTTCAAGCATTGCTTTGTCGTTGGTTACTTTCTGCTTGCTGAAAGTGATGTTGAAACATGCATCTAAACAAAACTACCAGAGAATTGTATGGTTTTATTGATGAACACACGTTCACATTTAGAAAATTCCATTAAAATAATTTCTCAAATATTTTCTTGCAGTGGGGGGTGACTCTCAAGCAGCTCTCTAGGTGGCCCTCCCAGCAATTTTTAGTCAACCAGCTGTGCATTGCAAAGGTCTTGGGGACACAGTGCTGTTTATACCTTGTGGTTCTGAGATTACCATGCCAGTCACTTTGACAGTGCTGAGGGCAGGGAGTTAATGGCTACACACTGTTTGCTCAGGGACCTTTAGGGCTGTCCTGCAATGCTTGGAGAACCATGTGGGTGCTGGATATTGAACAGGGCTTTGCTGCATGGAGATCATGAGCCTCACCTAGCCCCTTAAATAATCTTAAATCATTTATAATTACTAAATCGAGGAACTTAGAGCACTGTGAAATGGTGAACAGTGTGATAATTGTCAAAATTATTACTTTTTCTAGTTCTGGGGGCCAGAGTACAGGGATCAGGGCATATGCCTTACTTGATTCCCATTTCCACATGGTCCCTGAGCATTGCAGGGTGTACACCAGGTGTGGTGTTAGAGGCCACTGAGCCCCACTGTAGTGAATGGGTAATCCTGGGTACTATAGGACCCTTCCATTGAATTGTCAGCCTGGCTGGCCTAGAATCTCTGGCAGTGGCCCCAAGTCTTGAGTTTAAAGATCAAGGGAGGAGGTGTGTGTGTGTGTGGGGGGGGAGTTCCAGTTCTGTTCTTGTTAAATTTAAATAATTTTGCTTTTGGCTATGTGACAAATTAGCATGGAAACTCCCTTATTGAAAAGCAGCTGAAAACCTGGGTAAAATATGACCAAAGTAAGCTTTTTTAAATGCACTTGCAAAATGATACAGATGGAAAATGTCCAAAGAAGTTTATTTTTCATAGAAAACAGGAAGTCTATAAAATAAGCATTGATTATATATTCCATTGTCAATTTCCATTGAATTTACAACTACTGCTTTTACCACTGTATGGTGGTAATGCAAATGTCTAGGAACCTCTCATTGCCCCAAGATGGAACTTCTAATGATATCATCTTGTTGCACAGAGCTATATCCCAGAGCTGTACATCAAAATAAGAATAAAAAAGAAATAAACTCTCTCCACAGAAGATGACAGTGAGGAAAATTGCTTCTTTATTCATAGCATTAGTAGAAGCTATATCACCTTCATCTTTTTAATGTAATAAAATGATCAATTTTATAACATTTGACTTGTGTTAGTCTTTAATTTATGAGAAAATAGAAAATATATATTTTAAGCATTTATGATACATTATATTGACAGTTAATCACAAAAGGCACATGTGTGATCATTTGAGTTTTTTAACTTACTGGTTTTTTTTTTCCTGGAACACCTTTTTTACTTGAAAAACTTATCAACAGTCATTATACATACTTGGATATTTATTTGGCAAACATTTTCTTGAAACTAAACACAGTGATCATGAAAAAAATATTTGCTGCCAGTGATAAAATTCAAACTTACAAATGAAAATTAGAATTTTGAAAAAGTGTAAATACCACTGTAAACTTGAGTGCTTCCCAAATGCTTAAAGATTTATATGATAGAATATGTAATGATATAAGTAAATGTAGTTATTTTGGTATTGTATAATGAAAATGTGTCAACATTAGAAAATGATGTGTGAGTAAAAATTCATTCAACATGCGTGATAGAGCAATGAATTTTAATGCATTTTGAAAAATGTCTTGATATAATTTTGATTTCCATGTTACTATTAACCTTTAAGAAACTGCCACTTGTTTTTTTATTTAGTTAAAAGACCCCAAGTTTTCAGAAAATATCATTTAAATATACCTATCTTTCCCAACTACGTATCTTTTATAAGGCTTGATTTTTTTTTTAATGCTTCAAGATAACATACTACACAGATTGAATATGAGTAGATAAGTGAATTCAGCTTTCTGTTAAAGCAGACTCAGATTTTGTTAGGGGCTAGAGAAAGAAGTATCTCTATCTGAAAATACATGCAAAAATTCCAGGTGTAAATCATGCTTAAATATGAGGCACGAGGTAAAAAAATTTTTTGCAGAGCTTGAGAGTAGCCTTTATTGTCTCAGTTGTAGGAGGATTTTCTCAAATAAAATGCAAAGGAAACAAAGGAAAAGGTTGTATTCTGTCAAGGGTTGGGCTCATCTAAAAGATTCTGAGAGTGAAAATACCAGCCCCAGTTTGGAAGAAGAAAATCACAGTACATATAAATTACAATGGATTTAGTACTAGTATACATATGTAATCAGTGGATTAAAAAGATAAACAGCAGAACTTCTGCTTGCTGCTCTACCATTCCTGGTGGGGCTAGTCTTCGCTGACATCACCGGGCCAGCTTCCCAGCGTGAGGTAGAGCTGCTCCCTTCCTGCTTGGTCCCAGCAGCCTCCAGACCTGACCTACACCGCTTTTAACTAGCCCATACCACAGCTCCTGAAGCTCGAGGCCACATACACAACAGATGTATCTGCTCAGCAAATTACACTGCTTACAGTTATGCTTCCTGTCATGCATTTTTGATGGACAGAAAATAAAGAGAACAACCCCACCCTAACCTCTCAGCGTCTTCCAGGGGCTCTAACTACAAAGACCCCCAACACAGCAATAACACTTGAACACCAATGGGGAACACATAGAAGACCATCAAGTTTATTAAGCAAAACAGTATCTCTGGAGACACAACACCAATCAGCTGAGTAAATCTTCAGTGTCTTCCAGTACACCATTGATGTTTAATGAACTCAAAGACACTATGAACAAGTAGTCAATGAGACACAGGAAATATAAACGTTGGAATGAGAAACATGGAAGGTGATACTAAAAAGTAACCAAACACCTCAGTAGAAACTCTGGAACAGTAGAATAATAGCAGCTGTGCAAAAGATCCAGGAGCTCCAAGGTGAGGAAATCTCTTGGAAAACAATAGGAGGAGGAAAATAGTCTGGAAAGAAATGAATAGCATGCCAGAGAACTAAGGTGAGTTCAAGAGGAACAGTGTAAGATCTTTGGAGACCCTAAAGAATAAGAAGACAAACTTGGTGAAGAAACAATAGTTACGTCATTGATAAGAGTTTCCAGAGTCGAGGGGTTTAAGGCACCCAGGAGATCAAGAAGCCAGAAGATTCCCAGAAAAAATAGGCTCAACTAGGAAGATTCTGAAATACATTGTACTCAAAATGGCAAAAGCCAAAAATAGAGACAAACTATTGAAAATAGCATGATGGTGAAAGAAACTTACATACACAGGAATGCCCATAAGATTTACATTAGATCTAGCAAACAAGACACTCCAAGCCAGAAGAGTATAGAGGAAGACAGTGCAAAACAACAAAATGAACTCCATACCAAGAGTTCTTTACCTAGATTATCTGTCATTCAGATCTGAAGGGAATGGTACAGGGTCTCATGGACAGGCGACAACTTAAGGAATTTATAGCTATGAAAACATTTTTGCAAGAAGCATTAAAATAACTTCTTTAAAGGACAGGAAAAACGTCCCAGCATGTTGCATTGAGTATGGCCCTCACTAATGGTGCATATGGTTACCATCTACTAGATTAAAAAAAGTTATATTTACTCTTAGCTTGCTAAGGGATTTTTACACATTTTCAGTAATGAATTAACATTTCATTTAAATTGAGTTCCTGTGTCCAATAGTTTTCTTTTCATCCAGAGATTTTTTTTAAGTAGTCTGTTCCTTATTAATGCAGACACAAGCAGAATCTGTAATGTAATATTTTCTCTTATAAAAGCAGCATTCCCTTTCTTAGGATAAAGCACTCTATAGACCTATTCATATTTTTCCATTAAAATTTTTTTAATTATCTTCACTCTTACTAAATTTTACATTTGTTGGTTTTGCCTATTTCATAAAATAGGCACAGATTTTTAAAACGTTTTATTTATGGCAGGGAAAACATGATAATTACCACAGTACAAAATAAAATTTAATTTAACATTGTAGATGCAAAAGTTGAAAACTTAGTTATGTAAATGAGAATAGGCATCATACTATATTGTATTTAATGATCTGAATTTATTTACATAGGTTAAAATTATATAGCAGTCATCATAAATTGACTCTTACTGATTTATTTTCTTATAATTCCATTTGGCGTTAACTTAAGTTTTGTTGAAGAAAGTAATATGAAATTTTGTTGCGGTAGGGAGGGAATCTGGGTACATTTGTGGAGGGAAGGGGATATTGGTGGTGGATATTTCTTGGAACATTGTATGACTATTATGACAATTTTGCAGATCATTTTTTAATTTTTTTTAAATTAAATCATTATGATATACACAGTTACAAAGTTGTTCATGATTGGGTTTCAGTCATGCAATGTTCCAACATCCATCCCTCACCAGTGTACATTTCCCACCACCACCGATGTTCCCGGTTTCCCTCCTTTCACCCGCTTCCATGGCATATACTTTTCTTCTCTTTGTGTCTCTCTTTGTTTTTCTCTTTTCTTTCATCTCTCCCTCCTCTTTTCCTCCCCCTCTCTCATTGTAGTTTGTGACATAGGTACTGAAAGATTATCATGTATATCTCTTTACATCCTTTCAGAACTCAGTTCTTGTCCAGAGTGATCATTTCTAATTCTTATTGTCATAGTTTTTCCCTCCTCTTTTCCTATCTGTCCTCTCTGTGACTTTTTTAACCATGAACCAATCCCCCTGGCCCTTGTTTCTACTGTCTTTGGGTATTAGTCTCATACTATGTGGTTTCATATCCCACAAATGAATGCAATGAACCTTTTCCCTCTGACTCACTTCACTCATCCTGATAAACTTCTTTGTCCATCCATTTATAAGCAAATTTCATGACTTCATTTTTCCTTAGTGGCTGTGTAGTGTTCCATTATGTAGATAACACCATAGTCTCTTCAGTCATCTTTCTTGGGAATTTAGGTTATTTCCAGATTCTGGCTATTGCAAATAGTGCTTCAATGAACATAGATGTGCAGATGACTTTTCTGCTGTGTGTTTTGAGTCCGTAGGGTATATTTCCGTATTGGTACTGCTGAGTCATACGGTACCTCAATTTCTTTTTTTTTTTGTTTGTTTGTTTGTTTTCCAAAATGACTGGACCAGTAGGAATTCCCACCAAGAATGTGTGAGTCCCTTTCTCCACTCATCTGCACTCGTTCTTTTTTCCTTTTGATGTGTGCTGGTCTCTGTGTGTGAGAGGATATTGTTTTGATCTGCATATCTCTGATGTTTAGTAATGCAGAGCATTTTTATGTGCCTTTTTGCAATTTCTAATTTCTCTTTGAGGAAGTTTCTGTTCATTTCTTCTCCCCCATTTTTTGATGGGGTTGGATGCTTTTTCTTATAAAAGTCTACAGTATCAATAAATGCTGGAGATCAGAGGCCTCCCACACAGCAGAGTCTGGCAAACTACCTGTGTCGTATTTGATATGCCAAATACCAGTAACAATTAAAGGCTTCATTCCCATGACCTGATAGAATGGTTTGAGGCTCTTTATGTTCCTGGAGCAAGCAGATGCCTTTGGGCTCTACTAGCATGATACAGGACATATGGAGATGTTACTGGTGCCTGCTCGAGCAAATCGATGATGAACGGGAAGACAGTGATGGTGATCTTCTATATCTTTGATATTGACCCTAATCAGTTAAGTGTTGGTAAGTAATTTTTCCCTTTATGTGAGCTGTGAGACCGTATCCACACAGTAACTAAGCTCATTGAGGTTTGTAGGGAGTACAAGATGACGCTCTGTCTCACGTTCATTGATTTACAGAAAGCCTTTGATTCTGTGGAGACTGAAGCAGTCATCGAAGCCCCCTAGCCAAACAGGGCGTTCAAACTCAATACATCAAGATCTTTCTTGAGCTGTATTACGGATTCACCACCAGGATCTCACCATTCTACAAAGAAGTGATCATTAATGTCAAAAGAGGGGGTTCGACAGGGTTATACCATTTCACCAAAACTCTTCAGCGCCACCCTTGAGAACATCATGCAACAATTAGAATGGGAAGGAATGGGAGTGAAGATAGATGGTCAGCAACTACACCACCTCCGCTTCGCTGATAACATCGTTCTAATAACACCAAACATTAGCCAAGTGGCACAAATGCTGGCTGACTTTGACCGAGAATGTGGAAAGGTAGGTCTACAGCTGAATCTGAAGAAAACTATGTTCATGAAGAATGAACTAGTTCCAGAGGCCCCATTCACTCTCAATGGAACAAACATCTCTGAATGCAGCAGTTATGTGTACCTAGGCCGAGAAATCAACATGATGAACGACCTAAAACCTGAGCTGCGCAGGAGGAAGAGAGCGGCATGGAATGCCTTCAAAGGCATCGAAGAAATAGCTAAAAGGACAAAGGAACCTCCGGCTCCGGGCACATCTCTTCGACTCCACCGTTCTCCCTGCATTAACATACGCCTCAGAGACCTGGGCCCTATGAAAGCAGGATGAGAATGCTATTCGGGTCTCCCAGAGAGGCATCGAAAGAGCTATGCTTGGAATATCACGCTTCACTCAAGTGAGAGAAGGAATCCGGAGTTCTGACCTCCGTTGCTATTCCAGAATCAGGGATGCTGTCTCGTTTGCCAAGGCATCGAAAATAAGATGGGCTTGACATGTAATGCGATTTGGAGACAACCGCTGGACTAGAGCCATTACCGACTGGATCCCACGGGATGTCAAAAGATCACGAGGCCGCCCACCTACAAGATGGTCAGACTTCCTTGTTAAGACCCTGAAGGAACGGTTTGAGGCTCTTCATATTCCTGAATGAACCAGATGCCATTGGGCTACATTGGCACGTGATAGGGTCCAATGGAAATGTTACTGGCGCCCGCTCGAGCAAATCGATGAATAACGGGATTCAAGTGATCAAGTGATCAAGCTATCTTAAACCACAATGCACAGAAGGAGGGAGAGAGAGCCAGAGAAGGAAGAGAAGAAAAGTGCCGCCATAGAGGCAGTTTGGCTTGGGGGTTGGGTCAATGGTTTGGGGAAATGTGCAGATGTTGGAACATCTTCATATTTTCATGGGGACTGGGTAGTGGTGTTGGAACAATGTATGACTGAAACCCAATGATGAAAAGCTTTATAAAGGTCTATCTCAAGGTGATTTAATTTAAAAAAACTATCTTAAAAATATGGCATCTTAATAAAAAAATAAAATAAATGAAAAATGACAAACTAATACAAAGATGAGTGGGAAAGAAGAGTGCAAAATTTTTCACATAAATGGAAATAAAAATTTTCACACATAACCCAATAAATTATGAAAGAATAATTTAGGCCACTACTTTGAAAGATAGTTGCCTTGCATGCAGCTGGACCCAGGTTCGATCCCTGGCATCCCATATGATCCCCGAGCACCATCAGGAGTTATTCCTCAGTGCAGAACCAGGAGTAACCACTGAGCATTGCTGGGTGTCACCCAAAAAAAAGCAAAAAAAAAAAATGAAAGAAAGTTAAACAAGACTGAATGAAGTGGTATTTGATATTTTTAAGATTGGCGAAAAAAAAGGAAAATGAAAATATAAAGTGTTGATAAATATGCAATAATGGAAATAACATTAAGGAGTTTAGTTCAACCATTTTGGAAAGTAATTTGGCATTTCCTGGTAAAGTTGAACATATATGTATGCCATGACTCCCAATTTTGATTCTAGAAATATGGAGTATTTCTAGATAAAGGATTATATTAGATTAAATATAAGAAATCTAATGTATGCATATGTTCAGCTTTTCATGTCAAATTGCTTGCCATAGTGACACTCCCAATTTAAACTCTCTAGCATTCTATAATTGATACTGGTTTTGGCATATCAAATGCTACACAGGGAGCTTGCCAGGCTCTGCCCTGTGAGTGGGATACTCTTGTAGTAGCCTCTCATCTTGTGCATATATTGATGAAACGCGCAGCCGCTTTGCGGCTTTGCGAACGGGAAAGGATAGCTTTTCTGCTGGGTGGAGCTCTGATGAGCTGTGGAGTCCTGATGTTGAAAATGGCGACCCTCATGGTGTGGGGGGTTCCTCGCTGTGTTACCCAAATATTTAAAAAAAAAAAGTTTTAGAATTGCAGCAAATTTTAGATCTTATATATATAGTTTAACTTCTATAGGATTTTTAGGGATGGAGTCCAGGCATCCAAATTTTTAACAAATTATCTGAGTCCTATTCTTTTAGTTTAATAAACTAGTTTCACTGTATCACTCTATCACTTTCTTCCCGTTCATCATCGATTTGCTCGAGCGAGCACCAGTAACATCTCCATATGTCTCATGCAAGTAGAGCCCAAGGGCACCTGCTTGCTCCAGGAACATAAAGAACCTCAAACCATTCCATCAGGTCATGGGAATGAGGTCTATATTGTTACTGATATTTGGCATATCAAATATGACACGGGTAGCTTGCCAGGTTCTGCGCGCAGGTAGCATACTCTTGTAGTCATTTCTAAATCCAACATTTATTGATGAACTGCGCGGCCACCTGGCGGCAAGTGAGCCAGGCTGTGATAGGCTGGTCTGCTAGGTGGAGTTCTGATGAGGGGGAACTCCGGATGTGGAAAATAAACTAGTTTAATAAACATTAAGAACTAATGCTTTTAGTCTTTTTTTTAGAAAATTATTTAGAAAAAATTATTTTCTAAATACTGGCAGATTCACATATAAACAGACTTGTTTATAAAACAGGATTTAGTCTTACATTTATGTAACATTTACTATTTTCATTTTTTCTCTTCTCCATACCCAGCTATGCTCAGGGCTTACCCCTTGCTCTGCACTCAGGGATTGTTCCTGGCAAAGTTTTTGGATCATATGGGGTGCCAGATATGCACCTTGCATCTGGTCAGGCAGACACAAGGCAAGCACTGTTTCTCCAGTCCCCTGTAAACACTTATTAACTTTGTGATTTGACTTTGTTTCTGTAAGAATTTCTCGGACTGCACTTTCTTATTTCAGTCCTCTTGTCCAACTTAATATAAATGGTATTGGGACCTCTGAGAACAATAATTCTTTCTAATTTCACTTACTGCATGATTGACTTGTACTCTAAGAGTTTCTATAGAATGCAAAATCACATGCTCATATTACAGTACAAAGTTAGTTATCATATCAATATTAGATTTGGGGTAAATTTAGGTTTTATTAAACAAACACTCATGGATCAGAGCTTATTGCTATGAAAGATTCCTTATGACTTTTTTGTGTTTTTTTAAAATTGTATTTTCTCTGAATTATATAATTTTATATAAATGAATGTGTGTATATATATATAAAGTTCAGACTTTTATAGTGTTTGAACTAGATGAAGGATTACTAAAAATAACATTTAGATTCCCTTTTAGTAAGCGACTTGGATTCTACTCAAGATACTATGATAATATTAGGAAGGGTGGTTGTAGACTCAGAAGAGCCATGTTCTTCTCACTGTTACTGAATTCAATTGTTGCTCAATTAAATAGCATTGTTAATTAGCATTGTTAATTATGTTTTGAATTTAGTTTCTTGTATTTTCTGTTATTTCAGGCATATATTTACTAAATACTTTAAAAAATCTCCTGAATTCAGCAGAAAACCTTTTTGCGTTTTTTTTTAACAAAAAATTTTAAACATTGTAAATCAAAGACTCTGCAGAGACAAACCTTAAGCCAAATTTTCAAAATTATTTTCATTCCCAGGTGTCTTAATTTTTTGTAGATTAATATTCTGATAATAAAATAATATTAAGAGGTCAGTATTATGTGAGATATTTGTTTAATAAAAACCTGAAAATATGGAGCCAGAGAGAAAATACAGCAGGTAAAAACACTTGCCCTGCATGTGGCTGATCCAGGTTCAATTCCTCGCATCCCATATGGTACCCTGAGCACTTGTAGAAATAATTCTTGAGTGCAGAGTCAGGAGTGACCCCTGAGTATTGCCAGGTATAGCCCAATACATAAATACATATTAAGGGCTGAGAGGTCATACCATAGCTAAGGGCTTGCCTTCCTAGCAGCTGTTCTGGGTTAAATTCTGGGTACTCCATAGAGAATTCAGATAATAGAGTACTAAAGTACTTCTAAAATGGCCTCCTGAAGTCCACAAAAAGTGATTCCCTGAGGCAGCACTAAGAGTAAGCTCTGAGCTCAGCTGACTTTGGCCCCCCAAACCAGTAAATAAATAATAAAATGATATGTGACATTTGGTATGCCATGCTTTAAAACACAGAGGTTTGAAATCCTATATTATGTGTGGGGGTTCTAGTTATTCCTAAAGGTTATAATAAGAGATTATTGTTTATATCAGTATAATAAAATGATACTGTCTGATCACACTTTTTCATTTTGCACATTTTCAGAACCTTAAGCCTTAATCTTATTCTTGATTGACAGTAGCTAACTAGGGAAAGAATACTTGTATTGTTTGGGATAGTGACATCTGTTCAACTTGATTCAGTTGAAGGTATTTGCATATTCTTAAGTATTTCTTCTGAGAGGGCTTAAATCCTTTCTCAAGTGTTTGATGCAATTTGAAATTCATTCATAAGGTATCTACATGCACTAATAGTTCTGTATAATATTGCAGTGCATAATCTGACAGATAAGACCACATTTGTTAAAAAGGTGTTCTTTTTGGGATGCTACATTACATTTTACTTGTTCTGTTGGCAGATATGTCGTTTTTAAATGCTGCTTTAATGTTTTGATTAAATTAATAAAAAATTTTTAATAGTGGTTGGGAAGCTTACTACGAGTATCTGAGGGCGTGAAGATGAGGGGGTAAAGGGCATTAGGATAGAAAAGGGACCAGTATGACAGTGATAGTTGGAAATGATCATTTTGGAGGAACTAGTGCTGAAGTAGGAAAACGGATATACCCGATAACCTTTCAGTATCTGATTTGTAAACTATAGGCCCAAAAGGAGAGTGAGTGAGAGCTGTAAGGGAAGGGAGAGAGAGGGGGTGGGAGGAGAGAGAGAGAGGAGTGAGAGAGGAGAGAGAGGATTGAGAGAGAGAGAACCATAGAGGAGGTGGGGAGGAACTGGGAGCATTGGTGGTGAGAAATATACACTGGTGGAGGGATGGTGATCAGTATATGACTGAAACCCAGTCATGAGCAGCTTTGTAACCGGTATCTCACTGTGATCCCAATTAAAAAATACCAAGTATTTTCTTATTTAGATAAGTATGTTAATTATAGTACAAAAAAAAACTTAAATAGCTCAAAAAGATAATGATAATTTTTTTTTTTATTGGGATAATTTTATAGAAAATGTGTGAACTATAGTGGGTTTCTTTAGTCTCCTTATGTTATAGGTATGGTTACTAGGCTCAAATTTAATAGACAGGTCACAAAGCTTGGTAATGAGATCTTTAATTTTTGTCCAAATTAGATCTATAAACTTTGAAGAATGGCGCAGTTTGTGACTACTGGTTAGCATTAATGATGGTATTTGTCTCCTCTTACTTTACAAATAAATTTTCCTGTATCTGAAGTTCTACCTTGCCTTTAGAACACATAATGTCTTGCACCTCAATACATCTCCTAAGAGCTGACACTGGTCTTACACATATATGTTGCTGTCCTTTTTCATTATTCTGCTAGACTGTTATTCTGAAAGGATAATTTTGTAAAAATGAGATAGCTTATTAATATAGTGTTAAACACATTTGAGAATAAATGTCATTTGTTCTTTTCATTAGCTACAAATTTGAAATAGTTGCGTAAATAATTTTGTGGATCTGTTGGGTCAGTTAAGTGTCTGCCACAAATGGAATACTGTTTCTTCCTTGTAGTACGGAAGCTTGGGAAGGAATAGAAAACTATTGACTAGAATGATCAAGAAAAGTCCTGGAAAGAAATAAGTCTCAAAGTTATTACAGGATAGCTAATTTTCAGATAGTATAGGCAAAATAAGATAAAAGCCATGCAAACTGGGAATTCTGTTAAAAATGTAGCTAGGCATTATAAAGTTGATTTACATTACAGAAATTCAGTTAAGTAAAAAAATAAAGAACAACAATTGTTGATACCTAGTTCTTTGTATTACCCTCTTTTATAGGAACCCCTGGAGACCTTCTGTCTTAGTTTTGTTTTTCTGCACTTCCTTTCTAAGGATAATGAGAATTTTCTTTTTTTTTTTTAAAGTATTTTATTATACCACTTGTATACAATTTACAAAGATATACACCGTAAAGTTCATATTTGGGTTTTGGTCATACAGTGTCTCCAGTAACGATCCCTCCACCAGTGCCCATCTCTCCCACCCACCCAACGTCCCCTTTGTGTCCCCTCCCTCCTCCTTCCCCCAGCCCGCCCCCATGGCAGGTTCTTTATTTCTTTCCTTTCTCTCGATAATGAGAATTTACTAATCTTCCTTTTATTTTTGCCTCACTAGCTTACTCCATTTTATATCTGCTTATTTAAATATATATAAGCTGTCATAAAAAGTTTCATCATAATTTAATTTATTATGTGTTAAGGAACTCATTGGAACAAAGTTCTTAATTTGCTGTTTAACCTATTATTAAAATCATTTAAAATATTTTAATATAAAGTAAACTCCAAATTATGTTTTTTGTCTTCCAGGAATCCCCTTCTGTCGCAGGAAAGCTCTTGCTACTAGCAGCATCAACATGAAAACAGTATGCAAGCCCTATGCCAACTCAGACTGATGTCGCTAAAGTTCAAGCCATTATCTAAAAAAAGCCAGGTTCAAGTTACTCTCCAGTTTTCATTATCTCTGCAGCTATTCCTTAGGGGAAGGAAAAGCCACGCAAGTTTCTTTCACAAATAAGTTACTAAAATATTTACTTCAAAAAATCAACTTCAAATTTTTTTTAAAATTACTGGAGTGAAAGAGCTTCCACTTAGTAGACTGGCAGCTGTTGCCAACATCATACTTACATGCCAAAGCCATTGTTGCCATTCTTGTTGCAGTCTGAATCAAATGAACTGTTATTTATCTGGACCCCAGAGACCAATGTGCAATAGCAGTCAAGGTGCTCTTTGGGTTTCAAGTTGTATATTATAGGTAATCAGATATAGTTTTTTAAAAAATTTATCAATTCATTATGTTATTGTTATACTTTTTGAAGTATAAACAGTTCAATTTTAAAGTTTCATGCAGTGAGCTATGAGAAGAACCTCGAAATGGAAAGTTCACAGAGGATGAAAAATTAGAGTGAAAAATTTTGACAATTTATGTTCTTTTGACTCAGTCTTTAAAATTTGCATAGAAAGATACCATTAGAGAGCCAGTATGCTAAAACTATCCTTCAAAAATTTTCTTAAGCAAGGGATAGAATTACACAGGGAATTTTTTAGTATAGTTCAAGTTACTTAGTTGTAAATTCATGAGCTCGAGAGAGATAGTACTGGGCTGAAGGCACTTTGCCTTGCACAGAGTGATTTTGGTTTGATCCCCTGGTACTGCATCTGATCCTCAAGCACCTCTGGAGAGAATCTGTAGTACAGAGCCAGAGGCCCTGGGTAATGCCATAGGTGTATTCCCTACCCGCCTCATTTCCCAAATAAAAAGTGAAATACTAACCGAAATAAAATGAGGTGAACATACTTAAAACAGGGTGGGAAAGTAGTATTCTACCCTGAAAGCTGCATTCAGTCAAGTCAAGGGTAGTGTACATGCTATGTGGGTAGTGCAAAAGGTTAGTATCTACTTGAGTGAAGGTCAGGCAGAGGAGAAAGAAATTGTGTGCCTAGATCAAAAAGCAAGGTGAAGAAGCTAGCCATAAACATTTCAATCCTATGGTTAAGTGAATGTGGGAATGTGGTTGGCCATAATTGCTCCATGTCTGCTTGACTGATTAGACTGATTCTGTGCGCTGTCAGAATGAGATGTTTGTCACACATCTCCAAGCAGCAAATGGTTTGGTAGATAACAGTAAAGTCTCTTCGAAAGTTGACATCTAAGTGAGTGTGGTAGGGAAACGGTGCAGAATAGAAGTGATTAGTCTTTTTTAGCGCTCAAGACCTTAAAGGTAGATTACCGAGGGAGAAAAATAAAAGCATTTAATGACTGAGAAAAATAAAAGAAAATAAAAGATCGTTCCACTCTGAAGTTAAAGCTGAAAGGAAGAAATGAAAACAAAGTCAGGAAATTTTTTGAAGGTGATCCTTTCCATTGTACAGAAGCATAAGTTTATAGTCCGTGGCCAGAGGAAGTTCAGTTAAACAAGTCATCCATTTGAGTGAGAATTCTTCTCAGTATATCACCTAAATTTCTCTTCGCTTCCTCATTTACTTCTAGTAAAGTTGAAGTACCATTGAGGACTAAAATATGAAATTTTAAAAAGTAAACTTAATCAAGTTACACATTTTTAAGTATATTGTTTTGTCTTGAGATTGCCCTCACAGTGAGAGCTGAGCATTTATAAGGCATTCATATAAGGTAATGAAACATTTTTTGTTATACAAATTTTATGTTGCTAAAATTATTTTGAATGGGGGAAATGATTCGCTTATGAGATAAATCACTTGGAAAATTATAAGGGAGATAAAAATGATGCCAAGAAGTATTAAAAAGAAAGTTTTTTAAAATGTATTTATTGTAGTAAGAGTATTTATAAACAATAAGCTTTAGCTTTTAAGATTTTTAATTTGTGGAGGCAGTATACAAGTTTAAAATTTGTTTTATCAAGTTTGAGATAAGATTTTAAATGTAATTGAAATTTAAGGTGAAAATAATAGAACAAAGAAAACAGATATAGTGTGAAGTGTACTTAATTTGTTAAAATGTGTTAAATAAATTATTTCTGCTTAAATATTTCTGCTTGCTAACTTATTAATCAACCCAGATAATTTCTGGGTTTTATAGTTTTTAGATGGCTAGGCTTTGTTTTAAAGTTTTTTTTCCTGCTGTGCTGCCTATTTAACTTTGGGATAAAAATTAGCTCCCTTAGTAGCCCCCTTTGAGAAAGTATACATCTAAATAAGATTTAAATAAGATTTACAGGATTTACCACTTTTTCTTCCTATCTATTAGCCCAAAAATAGTTAATTACTAGATTTAGATTAAGAATTTTATTCATTTAATTGTAAACAAGCAATATAAAATAATATTGTGCACCCAAGCAAAGGAGCAGTAGTAAAGCGTATTGGAAAACTGGAGATATTGATAGAGGAATGGTCACTCTGTACTGGGATTGGTGTCGAACACGAAAGACTATAAAACTGTACAATGAGCAGCTATGTAAAAACCATGGTGTTTACATAAAAGTATTTTAATTAAATTTT
The DNA here is from genome assembly GCA_021461705.1 of Cryptotis parvus. Classification (NCBI taxonomy): domain Eukaryota; kingdom Metazoa; phylum Chordata; class Mammalia; order Eulipotyphla; family Soricidae; genus Cryptotis; species Cryptotis parvus. The sequence continues at coordinate 67,227 of JAJIBD010002907.1, forward strand.
TTTTCTATTCTTGATTCTTTTCAATAGTTTGAATGTTGAGGTTGAGGGGGATATTACAGTGGGTATATTTGCTCTTGTCTGACTTGAAGCTT
>JAJIBD010002908.1:0-80652 GCA_021461705.1 Cryptotis parvus
CTAACCTTTTTCAGCCTGAAGTCTATATTATCTGATACTAATATGGCCACACCAGCCTTTTTTGGAGGAATTGTTTGCATGGAGGAATGGTCTTCCAACCTTTAACTTTGAGTCTGTGTTTGTTCTGATTATTCAGATATGTTTCTTGTAGACAGCAGAATATTGGGTTCAATTTTTAATCCATTTTGTTACTCTGTGTCTCTTAATTGGTGCATTTAGACCATTGACATTGAGAGAGATTACTGTCATCAGATTTTGTGCCATCTTTCTGTTTGAGCTTGTTGTGCTTATGGGTTTGGTCGTATTACAGTAGACCCTTCAGTCCTTCTTTTAAGGTTGGTTTTGAGTCCATGATGTTCCTGAGTTGTTGCTTATCCATGAAGCTGTGTATCTTTCCTTCATATCTGAATGTGAGTCTGGCCCGGTAAAGAATTCTTGGTGAGGCCTGCAGTTCATTCAGCCTTTTCACAATATCCCACCATTGTTTTCTTGCTCGGAGTGTTTCATCAGAGAAGTCTGCTGTAAATCTTAGAGATGTTCCTTTGTACGTGATTTCCTTCTTTGATCTTGCTGCTTTCAGTATTCTATCTCTATCTATAGTTTTTGTCATTTTAATTAAGATGTGCCTTGGAGTATTCTTGTTGGGGTTTCTTTTAGCAGGTATCCTACGGGCCTCCTGGATCTTGAGGCAAGTGTTTTTTAGTTCCGGGAACTTCTCAGCAATGATGGCTTTGACAGTTTCTTCTTCATCAGGTTTTCTTCTTGCCCTTCTGGGACCCCAATGATCCATATGTTGTTTCTTCTGGCTTCATCCCGATTATCTCTTGTTGTCTGTCGGTAATTGTGAGTCTTTTTTTCTATCTTCTGGTGTTGTGTAGAGAATCTTTGGAACGCCTCTTGAGATCACTAATTCTTTCTTCAGTAGCTATTATTCTGCTATGCTGGCTTTCCACTGTGTTTTTCATTTCATTTACCTCATTTTTAATATATGTCATTTCCATTTGCATTTTCCTCACTTCTTCTATCATGTCCTCTTGTATTTTATTGAGTTTGCATTCCATTGCTTCTTTGAATTCCTTATGACTCCTTAACATTTCTTCCCGAAATTCCTTATCAGAGAGGTTATATAACTCATTGGTATTGCTTGGCTCATCTGGACTAGTGACTTCACTCACAGAGCTGGATGGAACTTTGCGTTGCCTTACCATTTTGACTATTTTAGGTTGCAAATGTGGGGTCTTGGATGACAGGATAGTACAGTTAGTAGGTGTCTGGTCTGTTTGCGGAGTTTGGGTGGGTAGCAAGGATGTAGGAACCAAGGTTCAGTGGTACCTCATGCAAGATAGGTAGTAAAGCGTCCAGCGCGGTTTTGAGTTTTGGGATGATTACGGAAGCGCAGGGCCCAAGGTTCCGCGAGTGAAACCAAGGCAGTTAGCCTTGGTTCCCGTTGATGGAGTTTCCGCTCTTCCCTGGGGCAGTTTGGGTCCGCGGAGACGCAGGGATCACGCACACACCTGGTGGGGGGGGGGGGAGATTTTCAGCCCGGTCCCAGGGAGCGCAGCGCCCAAGGTTCTGCAGTGAAACCAAGGCAGTTAGCCTTGGTTCCCGTTGATGGAGTTTCCTGCTCTTCCCTGGGGCAGTTTGGGTCCATGGAGACGCAGGGATCACGCACACACCTGGTGGGGGTGGGGGGAGATTTTCAGCCGGTCCCAGGAGGCGCAGCGCCCAAGGTTCCACCGAGTGAAACCAAGGCAGTTAGCCTTGGTTCCCGTTGATGGAGTTTCCGCTCTTCCCTGGGGCAGTTTGGGTCCGCGGAGACGCAGGGGATCACGCACACACCTGGTGGGGGTGGGGGGGGATTTTCTAAAGAGGAATATTTTGAATCTTGGGAAGTTGGAAGAAACAACTATGAATAGTTCTAAAAGCATCAAAAAGTTTTGTAGAAAATTATACCAACAAAATGGAAAGTCATATTTAAAAAATTTTGAAAGAAAAGCATTAGTAGAATTATATCAATTACTAGAGGATAAGACTGGTAGATTTAAAGTATTTTATCAACCTTGTACAAACTCATGATTTCAATATATTCGCCAGTGATGCTATGTACACTCATTATCGCCTAATTGTAGTATTGTACCACCCAAAAATGCTACTTCCTCTTAGTAATCAGTTTGATCTTCCCGTCCTCATTTCTTGATCCCCACTATACAACACTTGTTTTTAATTTAATGATTAAACAAGTGGAGACTATATACACGGATAAACTTGAATAAATAAACACCAATTTAATTTGGAAAGTGAAAAAAAGTTATTTTTTTTCTACTCTCTCCTCCATATTAACTTTAAATTTTACCTGACATTAAATTTTTCACTTAAAGGAATAGTTTATTTCTCCAGTAGTAGCAAAAGTAACATTTTAGAGTCACCATTTTGACTCTTCATTCCTGAAGATGCCGCTAAATCTAAAATAATGCCAATGTTTACCATGCTATATGTTTTAAGACTGTAGAAATGTATAGTCAATTGCATATAATATATAATACTATGCATTATTAAATTAATATATTATTAAATTATATAATTTATATAATCCTGAGTGACAAAGAACCTCCGGCTCCAGGCACATCTCTTTGACTCCACCATTCTCCCTGCATTAACATACGCCTCAGAGACCTGGGCCCTATGAAAGCAGCATGAGAATGCTATTCAGGTCTCCCAGAGAGGAATCGAAAGAGCTATGTTTGGAATATCATGCCTCACTCAAGTGAGAGAAGGAATCCGGAGTTCTGACCTCCATCGCTATTCCAGAATCAGGGATGATGTCTCGCTTGCCAAGGCATCGAAAAATCAGATGGGCTGGACATGTAATGCGATTTGGAGACAACCGCTGGACTAGAGCTGTTACCAACTGGATCCCATGGGATGTCAAAAGATCACGTGGCCGCCCACCTACAAGATGGTCAGACTTCCTTGTTAAGACCCTGAAGAAACAATTTGAGGCTCTTCATATTCCTGAATCAACCAGATGCCATTGGGCTACATTGGCACGTGATAGGTCCAATGGAAATGTTACTGGCGCCCGCTCTAGCAAATCGATGAATAATGGGATTCAAGTGATCAAGTGATCATCCTGAGTGATCATATCCTGATTGTATTGAATAGCACAAGTCTCCTTAAATTGACTAGGATATAAACTGTATATAGCTGTTTTGCTATGAAACAGTTTATTTTTCCCTGTTAGGCAAGGAAATAATTGCAACTTTTTTTCCCTGTGTGGTACAGATAAAGCTGCACCCTCCCCCAAGATACCTCACCAGACCACTCTGTCACACAGAATTTCCCTTCTGAAATGCTTCTTTAGCACTCAGTCATTCAGCCGCCTAATGGAGCACTATGCTGCAATTTAATTGTGATAACAAAAGAAGTAAAAGTGATGGGATAATTTTTAACCTTAACAGGATTTTTACAACCAAATATTCTAGCACTAGTGTTCCTGCCTTCCGTTCCAGTGATACAGACATTACTACAATCATTTTGTTAGCTTCTGTTTGGAGACTGTCATGACCGACACATTAAAATTCAGATGGGTAGTTTATGAGGTTCACTAATGTCTTCTCTAGTGAAGATTCATATCCTACTATACACTCACAAAATACTTTTTCTTTGTAACTTCAGTGTGAATTTCGTCTGTCTATTTTAACATTGGGGTCCCTTATACTTTGAGGAAGTTTTTTCTTTCTCCAAGAAGGTAGGTATATATGCTTGCTCACAAATTATTAATTTATTTATAGAAATGCTTCAAAATATAGAAACACAGAAAGATATCTACAGAGCCCCCTCTAAGAGATCCCAAAATTATTTGGAAAGGCATATAAGATCCTTTTTATAAAATGCTTTATTTTTAAATACTGGGGATGTAACCTAAGACTTCACAGATGCCAGGCTTTTTGCTCTGCTACTCAATCACATCTCCAGTTGAACACGAGCAAATATATATATATATATATATATATATGCATATGTGCATATACATATATATGTATATATGCATATATGTGCATATACATATATGTGTATATATGTATATGCACATATGCATATATAAATACAGCAAATATACATTGCTGTATTTCCTTTGATGTTTTTCCATGAACACATATCATGCTTTCCTGAGATCAAATAATGCTAACTTTTAGAAAACTAAATTTCTTTCTTTAGTTTGCTTTTAAGGTGCTCCCAAGAAGTGCTCAGGGAATTCTTGGCCAACTAGACTGCCAGTTCAATGCTAGCACTGTCACTGTATCACTGCCTTCCCGTTCGTCATTGATTTGCTGGAGCAGGCCCCAGTAACATCTCCATATGTCCTGTCTCATGCTAGTAGAGCCCAAGGGCATCTGCTTGCTCCTTAATGCTAGCACATAAGGATGTAATGCTGCCCACATCCTATGATTGGGGGTGGGACTAGTTCCCCAGGCCATGCTGGTGGTGGTCAGGGGCTGCATGCTGCAATGCTCAGAGATCATGTGGTACTGGAAAATCAAACTACATTTGAACAGATTCCAAGCATGTGCTGTAGCTCCCGTGTTATCTTTTCAGCCCTTAGAAGATTGATTTTATTTTTGGAGGGGGGGATAATTTTTTACATTAGGAAATTGTGATTTACAATACTGTTAATAATGTTTCACTCTTCACATTTAGGCTACAATGTCATTTAGTACTAGAGATAAAAAGTGAAATTTACAGTAGTAAAAGATCCAGAATCTGCTATAAGTTACAAAAAATGTCATATTAAGCAAAATTGCCAAAAACTGAAGGAAGAAATCAAGAAAAAAACATTATAAATTATATTTGTATATATCTTTATGGTTCAATGAAACTAGGAAGAAAATGTTTAACATTGTAGAAGTAATATAAAATTAACATATTTTTCTCTACATTTTCACTTTCTGGTAATAAACAAAATTACATCTTATGTTTAAAAATTCCATTGGCATAAAACTACTGGCACATGTATGTGAGATGACTACAAATAATTTAATAACACTTTTTATTTTTTTCCTAAATCTTAAGTTATATCATCTTATGTATAAGATGATACATTCTTTATCATTCTGCTTTCATTAGTAGCAGATGTTGAGCAATATTTGATACTGTGAATAAATGACTAGACCCCTGATATTACATCTTAGCTTATATAAGTAAATAACAAAAATAAATCATTTGATCACTTGATCTCTTGAATCCCGGTATTCATCGATTTTCTTGAGCGGGCACCAGTAACATTTACATTGGACCCTATCACATGCCATTGTAGCCCAATGGCATTTGGTTGATTCAGGAATATGAAGAGCCTCAAACCGTTCCTTCAGGGTCTTTACAAGGAAGTCTGACCATCTTGTAGGTGGGCGGCCACGTGATCTTTTGACATCCCATGGGATCCAGTCGGTAACGGCTCTAGTCCAGCGGTTGTCTCCAAATCGCATTACATGTCCAGCCATCTGATTTTCGATGCCTTGGCAAACAAAACATCATCCCTGATTCTGGAATAGCGATGGAGGTCAGAACTCCGGATTCCTTCTCTCACTTGAGTGAGGCATGATATTCCAAGCATACCTCTTACAATACCTCTCATGCTGCTTTCGAAGGGCCCAGGTCTCTGAGGCGTGTGTTAGTGCAGGAAGAATGGTGGAGTCAAAGAGATGTGCCCGGAGCCTGAGGTTCTTTGTCCTTTTAGCTATTTCTTCAATGTCTTTGAAGGCATTCTATGCCGCTCTCTTCCTCCTGCGCAGCTCAGGTTTTAGGTCGTTCATCATGTTGACTTCTCGACCTAGGTACACATAACTGCTGCATTCAGAGATGTCTGTTCCATTGAGAGTGAATGGGGCCTCAGGAACTAGTTCATTTTTCATGAGCATAGTTTTCTTCAGATTCAGCTGTAGACCTATCTTTCCACATTCTCGGTCAAAGTCAGTCAGCATTTGTGCCGCTTGGCTAATGTTTGGTGTTATTAGAACGATGTCTAATTTTATTTTATTAGAACAAAAATAAATAAATAAAGTAAATAAAAAAATCACCCTGGTGGAGGATATGGTGTTAAAATGATGTATTCATGAAACCTTATTATTGTTTGTAAACTGCTCTGTTCAAATAAAATCACAAAATAAATAAACTGCAGTTAGATATGGAGAATAGGACTGGAGCTCATGTCTGAGCTTATGTTTTGCATGAGAGATCCCAGTTTGATCCTGGAACTACAGAGTTCCCCAAACAACACCTGGAATAATCCTTTAACACAGAACTGGGAGTAGCCTCCAAGTACTCCCAAGTTAGCTCCGCCCCCAAAAAAGACCAAAAAGGAAAGAAAATAAGAGAAAAAATGAACAACTATCTTTGTTGGAACTTTTATTCATTCAAAGCTGTAAAATCTTGTCCTGGAAATAATTTTATTTGTATGCCTGGAACCAAGGTGAATATTAGTAATGAATAATAGGCGACAAATAGTGTTTCTCTGCATATTACTTTTATTTGTATATCACAAAATAAAGTAAGTTACTTTGAAATTTGGACACTGAGATCTAAACAGTAATATATGGATTTTAATTTCCACTAAAACATTTCTCTTTTTTTCTAGTATTTTATTATACCACCATGAGATATACAATTACAAAGATATACAATTAAAAAGTTCATATTTGGGTTTTGGTCATACAGTGTTCCAGCACCCATCCCACCACCAGTGCCCATCTCCTACCACCAACGTCCCGGTTCCCTCCCCCTCCCCCAGCCCTCCTCCATGGCAGGTTCTTTATTTCTTTCCCTTTCTCTCTCTTTCTCTTTTCCTTCCCTTCCAGACTATGGATTACAGAACATACATTAAAGGGTTGCCATATGTATCTTTTTGCCTGTATTTAATGCTCAGTTCTAGGTTGGTATTAGTACTTTCAACAATTGTTAGCACACTGTTCCATTTTCTGTCTTACCTAGCTTCTGACTCCCACACGTTTGTGATAATTTCCACCTTTGACAAGACCTCCTGATGCATGTAAAACATTTCTTTTTTTAAAATTCATGCAAACTTAACATTGGAATTTATTACTTGTATTTAGCTTCACAAACCACTTTTCTTAGACAAAATAGTGATTATCATAAGAAAGAGGGGTAGAAGATTGGTAAGTCAGCTAGAAATTTTTAAAAACATTGAAGGGTATAAACTTTTGGTGGTAAAGATAGTATAGTATTGGGTTGAAGAGATAGTACAGGGGTAAATCAACCACTCTGCATGCTGCTGCCATGGGTTTAATCCCTGACAGCATATATGGTCTCCTGAGCACAGCCAGGAATAATTCATGAGCATAGAGTCAGCAGTAAGTGCTGAGCGTCACTGGGTGTGCCACAACTCCCTGGAGAAAAACAAAACAAAACAAAACAAAACAAAAACATAATGGCCTATTTAGAGTTGATGATTTTTAATGTCATACACCTATAACCTATATATTATTAACATTATTACTTCATTAAATAGCAATTTTTAAAATGTATTTGCTTTAATGAACATAAGGGCAAGAATCATTAACTGAAATATACTGAGTTGCTATCACTATGCCTAGCATCTTGCTAAAGAATCAATAACTGTTTTAATTAATACAGATTATTTTAACCGTTTTCCAGTTAGTAAAGCAATGGAAATCAAAATAATTTTTATATCTCATTGATAGTGAACAATTCAATGCATTGATTCCATCAACTTGGAGAATGAATTAATATTCAAACAGTTCACATCTTCCACAAAAATTCTCTTATTTTGTTCAGTATTATGTATTTTAAGCCTCCACTCTAAACAAATAAAGAGTGTCACTGAAAAATTTTCTGTTTTATACACTTTGTTAGTTATCCTCTGGAAAAACTCCCAGAGAACATTAAGAAGTAGGATAGAGAAAATTTTAGGGTTTTGTCAATAGAAATTTTAATCAATACATGTTCTTATTATAATATCCAGGCAAGGTTTAGTAACTTCTGATCTAAATGTTTCCCATCTACCCACCAAATTATATTACCACTTAGGAAAAAAATTAAACAAAGGGCTTTTCAGTAAGAAAAGATGTGCTTTACTGTAATGTCCTCATTTACAAGTCATGTAAATGGACTAAGAATTTTAAATGACTCATTTTCTCAACGATTTACTTCTCCATCAAGTTTTCAGCATTACTTTCATGGCAGCCATTTTGTTGTAAATAGTTAGTTTTTCTTTTCTTTTTTTTTCTTTGTGGTTAATTAATTTCAGTATTTAGTCTTGAGAAAATGCTATATAAGCAAATGTGCTACATTGCTTCTCAATAAACTTAAAGATTGATTAATATAAGTAGTTTCTAGCCTTTATTATAGTGTCTTTTTCCTCAATAAAGGGAAATAGATATTGAAACATAAACTAAGGGTGAAGGGAGTTATATGCAGTTATATGCAGTTGTAGAAGGAGGTAAGCACTGGGAGTTGGGGTCAGGAAGTTAATGGAATTCAACTTATTTTTGAAGAGATTGGATAAATATGCCTGAGATAGATACAATGATATAAACCTTTACCCGCACGGCAGAGCCTGGCAAGCTACCCGTGTCATAGTTGAAATGACAAATACCAGTAAAAATTATAGACCTCATTCCCATGACCTGATGGAATGGTTTGTGGCTCTTTATGTTCCTGGAGCAAGCAGGTCCCCTTGGGCTCTACTAGCATGAGAGAGGACATATGGAGATGTTACTGGTGCCCGCTCGAGCAAATCGATGATGAATGGGAAGAGTGATACAGTGATACAGTGATATAAACCTCAGTAAAAAAAAAGAATATATTCTAAGATATGAATTAAAAAAGATGATAAACAGCTTCATTCAGTGTACTTATCAACAGAAAGAATGAAAGTATTTATTTTTGTTTATGTTTCAGGGCCACACTCAGTGATACTCAGGGGTTACTACTGACTCTGTACTAAGGAATGACACCTGGTGGTACTTAAAGACCATACGGGATGACAAAAGATTGTAATTTTTTTCTATTTGACTACATGACTGACGAAGATAGAATATTTTTAAAATAAATCCTTTTAATATCATTTGTCATTCTAATCTTCAATAGACAAATTGGTACCAAAAATGTTTCTCTGTGATTTCTTTAGTGATTTGTCATGGACAGTGAAGGAATTTTAGGCACCTTTGCAGGCCACATTGTTTTGTCTGTCAGGTTTGACTCCTTTGTACACATATTACTCTAGATAAATGCTTTTCATAGACTTGTGATTTATAAAAATTAAATATTAGTTGATGAAATGTGTTCTCAAGATTTTTATGTTTTTTTCATCATTAGGCATGGTGAAAATTAATACATCTTTGTACACATTTTTTTCCTTTTTTTTGTGGGGGGGTCACACCGGCGATGCTCAGGGGTTACTCCTGGCTCTGCACTCAGGAATTACTCCTGGCGATGCTTGGGGGACCATATGGGATGCCGGGGATCGAACCCAGGCTGGCACAGGCCGGCCGTGTGCAAGGCAAACATCCTACCCGCTGGGCTATCCCTCCAGCCCCTGTACACATTTTTTTAAACAAGATACTTAACTGATTTGAGAAAGTGATTTTTTTCAATATGTATTTGTATACTTCAAACTTTCCTTCATTTTCTTCATGGACCCTTTCTTCCCATATATTCTTGCTGCATGTCAAACTAAAGAGAAAGGACCTTGGTGAATTTTATTCTTGGTGCATTAACTAGCCATGTTTACTTTAGTCTGTAATAGCACTTGTCACCATAACACAAAACACCATAATTTCCTAACCACTGTCTACATATTAAAAGTTTCACTCCTCATATTTTTGAGACTAAATGTACTGTATTGTTTGAAAAATGGTATTCCTAACATTTTATTTGTGTCTATATATGACAAAATATTAGTAAAGCACAAAATGTTTCTTCTTTAGAAAACTACACTGTACAGAAGGATTATATTTCTGAAACTGTGCATCAGTATTTCTTATTCTTCAATTTGAAGAACTCTGGAGAAAAGACATGATTTAGAATATGAACAAGGCAGCCCAATACACTTAGCTTATATTTAATTAAATTCATACTCTGTCTTATAACCTAAGGAGAGTGTGTCTTATCTTTCTATCTGCAGATTAATACCTAGTTACAGTTTAAATTTCAAGAAACCTTTAAGTCTATAGCAAAATAGTATTTGCTTTCTCATGAGTAGCTTGCTTTGGTATTTTTGAGTAACAAGAAAATTTGCATATTCCTAAGATTTTTTCCAGGGATAAGGTAGTTTTTGTGCAGTGACAGGAAAATGTTAAATTTGTTTCATGACAGAATGTTAGCTTTCTCTGAAACATCTACTTTCATATCTCTATTTCTTCTGCTTTTCCAATTCTCCACCCTGCCATATTACACCTGAAATGGCTATATACCAGATGAAATAACCATCTGATGAACCAAAAAACTATGTTTGCTCACCTATAAAACAAGGAATCTGATGAGAATATTTTAAATGTTTTTAACAATCAATATCCACTGAATGTAGTCCTAGCATTAAGAGCTTTATAAATAATTACATGTTCTGTTTATTTGGGAGGAGATCTGACCTTTGTACACCATGATGGGAAGGGGGAAAGTCCCATGAGAGAGTGAGTACACAAGGCCTTAAGAAAAAGATAAGCACACTGGGAGCTTCGCAGAGAGATGACTTGTTTTATTCCAGAAGGAATTTCCTTAAAAGAAGGGAAAGGGACAAAGGAAAAAAAGGGACACTGAGAGCTTCGCAGAGAGATGACTTGTTTTATTCCAGAAGTAATTTCCTTAACAGAAGGAAAGGGACAAAGGAAAAAAGCACATCAGAAGTGTGTGTGTGTGTTTGTGTGTGTTGGGGAAGGGGGTAGTTAGGGGGCAGGGATTTCCCTGACAAGCCTACAAACAATTAAACAATTTTTAAATTGTTTTTAGTTTGAATGAGGAACAGGGTGTTGCATTAGAATGGGTACATGATGTTTTGACTTTTTATTCTCTGGCTGATAATTATCTCGCTCAACTGTCTCTGACTTGCTAGGCAGGCACAATGAGTGAATGTCGCAGCTTGCTGACCTGCTGTCTGAAAAGGAGAGAAGCCTAGTTTGGCTACTTGGAAGTCAAGGAGGCCCCTGCCGGGTAGGTGCCGCCTTTTGCTCCTCTACTTGGGTCTAGTTTGGGGGATCATTCTGCACCCAGCTGTTTCCCCCCAACCATTCCCTACAGTGCCCAACACAAAAATAGGAAACATAGTTCAAATCCAAGTTTGGAATACTCTAGTTTTTTTTTTTTTACACCAGAACGTTACAAATTAGATTTTTATCTCTGTTTTACTTTCAAAGCTTCACTAGACATCCCATTGTTCATCAATTTCCTCGAGCTGACGCCAATAACAATTCCATTTGACCCTATCACGTGCCAGTGTAGACCAATGGCATCTGCTTGCTTCAGGAATACGAAGAGCCTCAAACGGTTAGTTCAGGGTCTTGATGAAGAAGTCTGACCATTTTGTAGGTGGGCAGCCACGTGATCTTTTGACGTCCTGTGGTACCCAGTTGGTAATGACTCTAGTCCAGTTTTACTTTCAAAGTTTATCATCACAATAATCATAAAACTTATTGAAGTTACTCCATGTTCTAGGCACCATTCTGAAGGCTTTTTCAATAATCTAACAATAAATCTACCACACACATTAAATATGAAGAAAGCAAAGTTCAGGGAAGTTAAATGCACTGCCCTCCATCACACAGCTAAGAGATGGCTGAGTTGTGATGCACACAAATCTGACTACAATACAATTTTTTCCTGTTATACTCTGCTATCATTGCGTTAAAAACATATCTATAACTGAAATATAATTGTATGTTTGACTAACCCTAATTTATGGAACTTTTTTCTATATCATTGATAAATCAAGTCGACATTGTTTTTGTGTCAGTGACCCTTTGATTTTTGTGTTTTGTGTCAGTGACCCTTTAATTATTTTTTCAAATATAAAAATGGAAAGACAAATACCTTCCTTACCTAATCAAGTAGTTTGTGATGAACAAATGAGATAATGAATAGTCTGAGCAACATTAAAACTATTAAATAAAAAAAATCCTCTACCATAACTATGATTATGATATTCATCTTCTATATGAATTCATGTTAACAATATTTGGCAAAAAAATGATGTAATAAAGTACAATTTTGAAAAAGTTTTATGCCTTCAAAATGCATGATAGTTTGATAATATTTAACCATGATCTTCATTCTAGCCTTTAAAAATGTAATATTAGTATCTATAATAAAATAATTTTTAAATTTAAAATTATTTTAATACACTGGGGCCAGAGCGATATCCCAGCAGGTAGGGCGTTTGCCTTGCCGCGGCCGGCCTGTGCCGGCCCGGGTTCGATCCCGGCATCCCATATGGTCCCCGAGCACTGCCAGGAGTAATTCCTGAGTGCAGAGCCAGGAGTAACCCCTGAGTGTCGCCGGGTGTGACCCAAAAAGCAAAATAAATAAATGAATAAAATAAAATAAAATTATTTTAATATAATTGCAATTAATTATAGCAATTTATTAAGATATGTATCACTTGTATCACTTGTCTTCCTGTTGTTCATAAATTTGCTAGAGGAGGCACCAGTAATATCTCCATTCTTTGGGAATGAGGTCCATTATTGTTACTGTTTTTGGCATATCGAATACACCACGGGTAGCTTGCCAGGCTCTGCCATGGTTCTGGGTTCATCCCAGGAGGTCCAGTCCTTTTCTTTGTCAGACCATCAACCATCCAGGGCCCAAGTTAAGATATGTAACTTTATTTTAAAAAGCTGTGAAATTATGAAACAATGGGTATTGGATATATAAGAACACTTAAGTTCCTGAGTCCTACCGCTCTTTTATTCTTCTGAATTTTTTCTATCCACCTGACTAACAACCGAACGGGAAGGAGGGTTTAGAATGTAAAAAGGGCTGACTAAGTTACTTTAAGACTAAGAATACAGGGGTTGTGTTGTGAATCACATAATATGGATAATGTGGTTTATGCAAAAATCAAGTGAAGTTTCTTATCTATAAATAATACAACTGATACTTCTACCACTCAGCATAGCAATAGAATCAGAATTTGCTCACTCAACAACTATGAAAAGCTTTTTAATTAATTAATAAATGAAAACATAATTCTTTATTTTAAATAAAAACTGTACAAAATGCATGACTGTGATGCAAAATTCAGAGATAAATATGCCAAATATGCATACATTCAATGATTTAATTCAGTGATAATAAAATTTCACAAGATTTTGGTCAAATTTAAAAAATATACTGAAATTTTAATGGAAAAACTAAGGTTAAATAGTCAAAATGCAATTAAAAAATAAAAAATAAGAAACAATTGTTCTAATAACTATAGTAATTAAGACAGTATACTAGCAAAAATAGAAAAATAGAATAGAGAGGACTCCCGAAAAAGAATAATAAGTGTAGTACTATACATTGGTGAGGACTTTTTTTCTTTGTGTTGGGATCATAACCATGGTGCTCAGGGATTAGCCTACTTTCTACTCAAAGATCACTTCTAGTGGTACTCAGGGAATCATATGTAGTGCTGAGTATTGAACCCAGGTCAGCTACATGCATGACAAATATCCTACTGGTTGTACTATCTCGTGGGTTCAAGGAATCTTTTTCAGTAATATCAGTAGTCTATCTTTGCACACATATGGACAAAATAATTAGATCTCAACCTTAAAATTTTCTACATATATAGAAATTACAAAATGAGAAAGCTTCTTAGAAACTAATAGCTTTATTTCTTTATAAAGAACTCTGAAAAACCCCCAAAAAACTTAACATGTAGGGATAAAAAGTCTACTTTCAAAGAGAGAAAGAAAAGTGTTCTGCTATATATTAATCAGGGTGGAGCAGGGAGTAGGATAGAAGCTGGGGACATTAGCAGTGGAAAATGTGCACTGGTGAAGGGAGGGATGTTAGAACATTGTATGACAGAAACCCAATCATAAACATCATTGTAACTGTGTGTCTCATGGTGATTCAAATTTTTAAAATCTACTTTCTAGGGACATAATAGAAATGGGAAATACATTCATAGTTGTGTCAAAATTGAGATATTTATACAAAGATGCTTTGTCTGGTTCTGGAGAGTTACTACAGGATTATGGGACATGCCCTATAGGTAGTGAATCCTTGTTCATTTCTCAGCATCACAGGATACCCAGACTAACACCAGATGAAGCTGTGAAACTCTCTGACACCACTAGGTGTGCCCCAGAAAGTCTCAGGGCCACTGGGCCTCCTGAACACCACTTGGGAAACACCCTTTTTCCAAAACGAAGTTCCCAACATCAAACTGTACTACAAGGCAATAGTAATTAAAATGGCATGGTATTGGAATAAAAGACAGACCTGTAGACCTATGGAATAGAACTGAATACCTGATACACACAAATATACTATTACTTACCCTTCGATAAAGGAGTCAAAAATGCTAAGTGCGTCAGGGAGCCACTAGAGTCCCCAACAATACCAGGAAACGAGTTCCCTTCTACCTCTAAGGCCAGCAGGGAATGGAGGAAACACAAGAGTCCAGCGCAGTTCCAAAAATCTTTTACTAATTATTAATAATGAAACAAGCTCTGCCCCTACAATCCAAGATAATGGGATTATCCAGACCTCTAGCTCTTGGTCAGAACTCCGACCATGCACTAGGGCCCAAGTCTCCCACCAAAGTGGATCAATGTACCTCAAGTCAGTCTATATATATATATATATATATATATATATATATATATATATATATATCCAAAAGCAACAATCTAGAGGGAGGGACAGCATAAACAAAGATAAACAAATCAGCTTCTAGGTGTAGATGTGAGGTGGTGCCACACTTGTTTCAGGTCTAAACAAATGATTATGACACAGCCTAGTCCCTTCCTCCAAGATTATCTATGTCAAAACACTGGAGGGGTGCTGGTATAAAGAAATACATCTTCGTAGATAGATATTCATGGGGAAAAACACATCGTAATTTCATGGACTTCATGTAATCTAGATGATACCCACAAGATCCTTATTTCTATTCTCTACCAGAGTGATTCTGAGTGTCTTGTCCTCTACTGAAAGGCTCATGTCCATCTGCTTGAGGGCAATCTAGTATGATCCTTCCTTCAATCTTAAACTGTAGTCTCAACATAACCAGGGAAGTAGTCTCCTGGTAAATTCTAACTGTCCCACACTGGGACAGTGGGTATTAAGTGAAATTGTGCCCAATGTAGATAACATTGAAATCATAGTAGAAATTATAATAATATTTCAAATGTTTTAATTCAGAGTTTAAAATGACTCCTGTAATTGCCACACACTCCATCAGTGTTTGCACAGAATATAGATCTCATTAGCATGAACCCTGGCTTAAGAACATGTAAATAGCTTAAACTTTAAGTAGATTAAACAGCAAAGATTCCAAGATAGTTAGGCCCCCTTCATCCAACAACTAGAGCAAAGAATGCCTCTTTAACAGTAGTGTTGGGAAAACTGGGCAGCAACATGTATAAAAATGAACTTAGACCTCTTTATAATGCCATGAACAAAAGTCAGATCAAAATGGACTAAGAATATCAACATTAAACCTGAATCTATAAGATACATCAAAGAAAACATAGGCAAACCTCTCTGCAACATTCAAGTTAAAGGCATCTTCAAAGACGAAACACCACTGACAAAGCACATGGAAACAAAGATAAACTTATGGGATTATATGAAACTGAAAAGGTTTTACACCTCAAAAGAAATGGTGACCAAGATACAAAGACAGCCCACAGAATGAGAAAGAATATTTATCCAATACCCATCTGATAGAGGTTAATATCAAAAGTATACAAGAAACTGGTTGAGCTTTTCAAGGAAAAAAAAGCATCCAACCCCATTAAGAAATGGGGGAGAAGAAATGAACAGAAATTTCCTCATAGAAGAAATCTGAATAGCCGAAAGGCATATGAAAAAGTGCTCTTCATCATTACTCATCAGGGAGATGCAAATCAAAACAACAATGAGATATTATCTCACTCCACAGAGACTGGGCACACATCCACAAGAGAAGAACAATCTGTGCTGACTTGGATGTGGGAAGTGAGCGATTCTCATTCACTGTTGGTGGGAGTGCCAACTGATCCAGCCTTTGTGGAAAACAGTATGGTCATTCCTCCAGACACTAGAAATTGAGCTCCCATTTGACCCAGCAATATTACTCCTGAGAATATACAACGTAGGCAGAAAAAAATACATAGTAGAAGCACCATCAGCAATTCTACATTCACCACAGTACTATTCTCAATAGCCAGAATCTGGAAACAACCTGAGTGCCCAAGAACAGAAGACTGAATAAACTATGCTACATCTACACAATGGACTACTATTAAGCTGTCAGGAAAAATACATCATGAAATTTGACTACAAATGGATGGATATGGAGTTTATCATGTTTAGTGAAAGTGGTCAGAAGGAAAAGGACAAATATAGAATAATTGCATTCATTTGTGGGATATAAATATATATACCAGTTTTCTGCTAAGTGTTGGAAATGGTGATGCCAGACTAGAACTGAGCATTGAATGTAGGTAAAGAGATTTAAATGATAACCCCTAAATGGAAAGCAACAAAGAGTAAGAGAAGGGAGAGAGAGAGCGGGAGAGAGCGAGGATAGATAGATAGATAGATAGATAGATAGATAGATAGATAGATAGATAGATAGATAGATAGATAGATAGATAGATAGATAGATAGATAGATAGATAGATAGATAGATAGATAGATAGATAGATAGATAGATAGATAGATAGATAGATAGATAGATAGATAGATAGATAGATAGATAGATAGATAGATAGATAGATAGATAGATAGATAGATAGATAGATAGATAGATAGATAGATAGATAGATAGATAGATAGATAGATAGATAGATAGGAAAGGGAAAAGTGTCTGCTATAGATGCAGACTAGGGAGGGGGAATCTGGGGACATCACTGGTTAGAAATGTGCACTGGTGAAGGGATGGGTGCTGCAACATTGTATGACTAAAACCTAATCATGAATAGCTTTGTAAATATCTATCTCATGGTGGTATCACTTGTCTCACTTGTCTTCCTGTTGATCATCAGTTTGCTTGAGCGGTGTCTGTAATGTCTCCATTCTTTGGGAATGAGGTCCATTATTGTTACTGTTTTTGGCATATTGAATACACCATGGGTAGCTTGCCAGGCTCTTCCATGGCTCTGGGTTCATCCCAGGGGGCTCAGTATTTTTCTATGTCAGACCATCAACCAACCAGGGCCCACGGGCAGAGCCCTGGGTGTAGACAAGCCTGTCTCCTGTCTGCTACCTGTGGACGCAGCCGGGCACTGCAGCCACACCTGCAACGCCTCAAGGGGCAGATGGTGGTATAATAAAATTACTTTTAATAAGGTATTACCTGAATTGAGGGGCTTGCCTTTTACACAGTTAATATCAGTTCAATTCTTGGCACCTAATATGGTCCATCCTCTAAGCAGTGCTAGGAGTGAACCCCAACCCCAGAGTCAATAGAAGCCAATGAGCATTTCCAGCAGTGCATCCCAAACCAAGAGTCCTAATATCACATGCTGTAGCTAATAAAAGGGGAGAAGATTAAACAAATTTCATACTCATCTGATTGGACAAACTCTGAAATCTAATAACTCAAGCATTCATAGACTTCAGGCATGAGTACCACTTGCACTGTCCTTTTGGAAAATAATTTTGTTTTCTACTGCAGTTGAAAATGTACAAAGTCTATTATCCTGCAATAATCAGAGTATACTAGGTATGATCAAACATGCACCAAAAGGCACATCATTGAGGATTCTTTGATATCTTCTTCACAACAGATCTGTTCTGAAAAAGTAATATTCCTGAAGAGTAGAATGAGTATGAATTATAATCAAAAGTAGATTAAGAGGATAAATTGTTATGAATAAATGATAAACAATATTAAAAATTCACAAACACTAAATAAAGAAAATAAATAAACATAAAATGAATTTTAGACCCTAAGATAAGAAGTGGTTAACAGATGGGGAGGGGAGCAGTAGGTAAATTGAGTGAAAGAGAAATTTCATGATGAAAAATAGAAGTAGGTATTTACTGAAGAACTTAATGCTGTATACACATATGATGGTTTTTAATTATGTACACCTAAAACTTCCTATAATAAAATGATACTTTAATTATAAAAATATTTAAATTCTCTGACTCTTACTATTAGAAATATAAAAGCTAATATTAAATTAATTGAATAAAATGCAAAAATAAATTGACAATTTTGGGACCTTTAAATATCATTAAAATCATCTTCTGAAAGTCAACGGAAACAGAAAATGATCATAGAAAAAAAACTATCAATCTTACTCAGTAACCACTTATAGAACTCTGCATTTAATTACTAGGTGACATATAAAAATGAGCTATTTTAGGGGCTGGAGAGATAGTACTGGTATTTGACACTTGTTTTGCACTTGGCTGTCCCTGGTTCAATCCCTGGCACACCATACAGCTCCTGAAAACTTCCAAGAGTGATCCCTGAGTGCAATCAGGAGTAAATCCTGTGTATCATCAGGTGATCACAAAAACAAAACAAAATAAGGATCATATTAGTCATGTTATTGAATAAACATATACTATATTAACTGACCTTTATTATCTGAGGGAAGTTATAGAGAAATATAGGTCACATCAATAAATAAGATATCTTTAATAATCTCATGTTATATTTGAAACTAACAGAAACAGGAACAAACAAAAGCATAAGTCAGCTAAAACAATGATGGAATAAAAACCAAAGTAGAACTAAATAGAACATAAACTGAAAGATAAAAAGCTGAATAAAACCGATACCTCGTTGTTCATACATATCAATAAAATTGACAATCCTCTTACTAGGCTTCCAGGGGGAAAAAAACTTTAAAAACCCCCAGCAAAATGTAATTTAAAATGAAAATTATTTCAAATAGACCACTAATACCATAGATTAACAAAGGATCACAAGAGATAAACATTATATGCAAACAAATTGAACCACTTAGAAAAAATGGGCGATTCTTCAGAATCAAACAACTTTCCAAATCTGAGCCAGATCTAAAAATACAGCCTGAAGAAAAAAATGTTAAATTCAGAACTAAAATAGTGATTAAGGAAAGGATGATAGCCCAAAGGACTTGAGCACAGAATACGTGCTGCCTTATGTGGAAAGACCAGTATATATCCCTCGCAGCACCTGGTCCCTTCGAGCACACCTAGAGGACTACACCAGGAGTGACCCTGAGCCACCACAGAAGTATTTCTAAGCACTATCAGGGTGCCTCCCAAAATAAGTATAATAGTAAACAAATGCCTCAATAATAACAAAAACTTAAGGCAAACTTCATCCAAAAAAATTCTACAAAACTTTCAATATCTGGGGCCGGAGTGCTACTACAGTAGGTATTGTGTTTGGCTTGCATGTGGCTGACCAGGACTCAATGTCTAGCATCCCATATGGTCCCCAAATACCACCAGGAGTAATTCTGGGTGTGACTCAAAAAGCCAAAACAAACTAACAAATAAAACTTCCAATATTTAATAAGCATCATGTTCAAACTCTTCCAAAAGTCGAAAGTTGAGGGAGAGTAGAAAACCCACAGTTACATTCTATGAGACCAATATCAGTCTAATTCCCAAATCAGAAAAAAGAAAAATGTGTGCAAGCTCACACACTTATGCACTCACACACACCAACCATGAGAGACTGATATCTCTGATGATCATAGATAGAAAATTCCCCATCAGGGGCTGGAGAGACATTACAACATAGAGGGCATTTGCCTTAAACTTGGTAGGCCTGAGTTTGATCCTCAGCCTCCCACTTAGACCCCCAAGTCCCAGCAGGTGTGATTCCTGAAAACAGAGCCAGAAGTAAGTTCCAAATACTTCTGAGTATAGTCTTAAAAACAAAACAAAAAGATTCCTAAACAAGATATTAAAAAACTGAATCCAAAGAGGGTTTTTCACCATGACCAAAGTAGAGTTCATTGCATATAAGAATGGTTCCACATTTGTAAATAAATTAATGTATTGCATGATACCAAGTATAAAAAGAAAGCTAAAAATTATGTGAATATATATATCAATAGATGCTGAGAAAGATTTTTTATAAGATTCAAAATAAATTCATGATAAAAACTAAATTGGCGTTAGAGGGAGGTAAGATTGCACAGTATCTTAATTCTGTGAGTATTTCCTTCAATGGACAGTTTCAGTTTGCCTTTCTAATAGGATATTAGTCCAAACTTTTCTATTAAAAATTTTGGCAAATACTTCTTCAATAATAATTCCCCAATTCAATTTGCTTAGTTTCAGATGAAATACACTCATATCTTTATTATTATGCCTAGTTTTTAAAAAAATACAAAGCTGTTAATTTAATACCTAACTTATTTTGAGTTTTAAACAGACTGATCTCTGTGCAATACTGTATGCAGTGCAATAATGACAAAATTGTTGGCTAAGATGTGATAAGACAGCTTTATTTCCACACTTTTCCCTAAAAATGGGGGTAAAGTAGCAAAACAGCACCTTCATGACCTAGAATGTAAGGCTAATGTGAGAACAAGTTAGGTAATGTATATCCTGTGTATTTTAAAATACAAAATTACACACTAATGGAAAGGATTAAAGGGTAGTCTAGGGACTGCTCTACTTAAAAGATGTTAGGCAATTTTTTTCTTTTTAATAAATGTGTAAGATATCTTCTACATACATGACTTTGTGAACCCTGATAAAGGACTAAAGTATATGAGGGAAAGGGGTAGTTGTATTATGTGCAAAGCATTATGTTCCTTGATTTAATGAGCTTGTAATAAAACAGAGACCAAGACATTTTCTAAAAAAAAAAATTAAAGACAATAACAACTTAAGGAAACATAGAATTAGGTAGTAAGAAAAAGGGAAAGGCAATTAGTACTAAAAATAGGTCTTTGGAGAGAGGTCATTAAACTTCCGGAAACCCCAGGTCCCTCTAGGACTTTAATAGCTTAATTAACATTCCCTAGTTCAGTAATACATTTTCAATGTTTAAAGTATTTTTTTTCAAAATTCAAGAAATACGTGAATATATTTTCATGATTTAACAATCTACAATAACAAAGTTAAAATCACACACTGTCTCTCTAGTGGCAAATTCTACTACCAAATTTCATTTCTCATAATCCCAGTTGAGTTTGTTATGTATACTGAACTTTGGAACATAAATAATAATTTATGGAATTAAGAGTATTAAAAGATAAACTTTAGGGCCGGAGCGATAGCCCAGCGGGTAGGGCGTTTGCCCTTGCATGTGGCCGGCCTGTGCCGCCCGGGTTCGATCCCGGCGTCCCATATGGTCTCCCGAGCACCGCCAGGAGTAATTCCTGAGTGCAGAGCCAGGAGTAACCCCTGAGCATTGCCGGGCATGACCCAAAAAAAAAAAAAAAAAGATAAACTTTACTCTGGAACTTGTTTCTTTTCTTTGAACAATAAGTCTTAGCAACATTTATATAGAATATGTAATTTTATCTTGTTCTTTGAAACTGATACTCATCAATAAATCAAATTTATTCTATTCAGAATTATTCATATGTCTCTACTTTTTCTAGGCAATAGATATTCAGTATCACTAAGGATATTTGGTCATTCAATAAATCAGCATGGATTTGCTCCAGCGGGCACCAGTAACACTGAATGTCACATTAATCATATCAGACCAGAGGACCCTTTTCACATAAAGAAAAGGTACTGGTGGGGGGTTCGAGCAATAGTACAGTGGGGGTGGCATTTGCTTTGCATGCAACAGACCAGGGTTGGATCTCTGATATCCCATGTGGTCCCTTGAGCACCATCAGGAGTAATTCCTGAGCGCAGAGCCAGGATTAAGCCCTGAGTATTGCCGGGAGCAACCCAAAAAGCAGAAAAAAAAAAAGGTACTGGTGGGATTACATACTGCGCGCTTATATTCTAAGAAATGAAACCACCTCTTGAATATACACCTGTAGTACAATATTAAAATCAATGTTATGTACATAGAGAGTGCACTTTTTCCTGAAGTGGTATGCTCATTGAATTAAAAAAAAAACATTATATAGCAATATATCTTCAGTAGGAAGAATACCTGTGCCTGGATACCAAGCGGTTACCATTAGGGGGATTTTCTTCCCTGTTCTGCAAGAACTTTGAATCTTGCAGTTAGAGGGTCTGGTCTAGAAAGAGCACAAAAGTTATACTAAGGAACAAATTGAACTATGTGAGTGCTGCCCCCTGTGCCCTTTGAATTCCCCCTAAGAAAGGAGAGGAAGTAAGCTAAACAAAAGTTCCCAGTGAGGTAACAGTTACTTGGTATTACAGATCAACAGATCCAGGAATCTGATTTTATTTTTAGACAACTTCTAAGCCATGCCCAAGGGCACCAAGGTTACCTCTAGCAATACTCATGTCACAATGGTTTGGGCCACATCCAGGGAGCTCAGTACATGCACATGCAGTGACAGGGACTGAACTCAGAGCCTCACTTACAAGCAAAACATGTTCTCTAGGAATTATGGAGTCTGGATGTTGAGAATGACTGACCACATGATGTGGTTTGCTCTGGCGCTTGCTAGGCTTACTGGTATCAGAACCTGTCTAGAACTGTATACAACGTATAAATGTGAAAGATCTTAGGCTAAAATCAGCATTATCTAAGAATATTGAAATGGCCGCGGGCCAATGGAGCTGTGGGTCAGGCATGGATGGGTCTCACTTCCGGGGGCAACTTCGCATGGAGGCGGAGGAAAGGGCAGGGCCCAAATCTCCACTCCAAGTTCGGCCCAGCGTGGTCTCTCCCCGCACATGAGAGCAAACCCTTGGAGCAATGTTGGACTGGGCCAGGGGCTGTCCGAGCCCTTACCAGGAAGTCAGTTCCATGGGTTGATTCCAGTGGGGCCCGCCAAGCAGCGCAGAGGTGGGTCTGAAGTGGATGGGTCTGGATATCTTCCAGGGTTGCAGATTAGCTGTGAGTCTGGCGTGGGTGAGTCTCTCTTGCGGGGCAACTGGCATGGAGGCGGAGGAGAGCTCCAAGGGTTTGGTCTCATGTGTGGGGAGAGACCACGCTGACAGGACTCGGAGTGGAGATTTGGGCCCTGCCCTTTCCTCCGCCTCTTAAATATTATAGCTTTTAATCATTATAAATCATTATAAATCTTTCATCTGTTACCTTTGGAATACTTTTTCAATAAAATTTTAGAGTTACAGAACTATTTTATAAAACAATAAAATGTTCTTGAAATTATACTTTGCTAAGTCTAGGTAATTGAAAATAGTTAAAAGGGAAATTGCTCTGAATACTTTAATATACATCCTTAACCTCTCATAGTCCAGTTTGGCTTATGAAATTATCATGTCCTATTAAAACAATATATAATCATTACAACAATATATGATCATTTAGCAATCCATCTGCCACGTGCTTTTGTAGTCACACATAATATGGCAACATATATTAAAAACATGATTTAAATGTCATAAATTATATAAGAACTTTTCATTTAAATGAACATGTCTTTTAGAAAAATTAAACATGTAGAGAGATTTTTATATTTGTTTATATATTTTCAGTTGTTTCATTTCTTCCTTTATTACCAAAGTAGTCATATGGAGTCATTTCTATTTTTTTTTCTTTTTCTTATTTTTGGGTCCCTTGAAAGTATTTGGGGATTACTCCTGATTTTGTGCTCAAGGCTTATTCTTGGCAGTGTTCAGGGTAATTTTTAAATATATATATATAGTGCTAGGAATCAGACCTGGGTATGCCACCTGAAAGAATAATGCTTATTCCCTATACTATCTTTACAGCTCTTTAATACTTTAACATTTTTATACTGCATTTTACCAGATGTTTGGGACAAACAAGATGGGTGAGGGGAATTACTTCTCCCAATTTCAAACTGTACTACAAAGCAGTAGTAATTAAAACAGCATGGTATTAGAATAAAGCCAGATACTCTATCCTTGAAATAGACTTGAATATCCTGAGACAGACCCGTGGGTATATGATCAGTATGATCAGTTAATCATCAGTAAAGGATCAAAAATATGAAGTGGAGCAAGGAAAGTCTTTTCAACTGTGGTGTTGGGGAACCTTTTTAGCTATATGCAAACAATAAACTCAGGCCCCTTTCTAAAGTCAAGCACAAAAGTTAAATCAAAATGGATTAAGAACTTTAATCCATCAGGTACAGAAGAAACTGTAGAACTCTCCATTACAATGAAGCTAAAGGCATCTTCAAGATAAAACACCTGACCAAGCTTTAGAAGAAAAGATAAACAATTGGGACTATATTAAACTAAGAAGTTTCTGCACCTCAAAGGAAACAATGACCAGGATACAAAGACAGCCTATGGACAGTAGAAACAAGGGCCAGAAAGATTGGTACATGGTTGGAAGCCTGTCTCGAGTGCTAAGAAAGAGAGCAGTTGGGATAGAGAAGGGACCACTATGATTTCTGTAGTTGAGAGTAATCGCTCTGAATGGAAAATGCATGCAGAAAGTGGGAGAGAGAGATAGAGATAGAAAGAGAGAGAGAGAGAGAGAAACAAAGTTTCTGTCATAGATTGAGGAGGGAGGGTGTCAGGAAGGGTGATGGGGACATTGGTAGTGGGAAATGTACACTGGTGGAGAGATGAGTGTTGGAACATTGTAGGAGAGAACCCCAATTATAAACTGCTTTGTACCTATATATCTCACAGTGATTTAAAAAAATAGATACATATTTAAAAAAAGAAAAATCAAAGATAGCTACAGAATGGGGAATATTACTCAACACCCATCTGACAAAGGGTTAATATCAAAGATACATAAGCACTGGTACAACTTTTACAAAAAATCCAACCCTAGAACCCCATTAAAAAATGGGGGGAGAGGAGATGAACAGACACTTCCTCAAAGTGACCAAAAGACACAAGAAAAAATGTTCTTCATCACTAATCATAGAAGTGCAAGTCAAAACAACAATGAAAAATATAGTTTTATAATGCAATACTGCTTCAATTTTTTTAAATTATCATTCTGATGTTTTCTGGTACATTATTTTTGTTTAGAACTGTCACTTATATCACTGTTCCCCTTATATTCTTCTAGTTGCTTTTGAGAATTTCTTTTAATTTCTCTTTTGTGTTCAGCAGTGTACTTATGACATGCCTGATTGCAGTTATTAAATTGCTTTCTGTTAGTATACAGCCACTTACTTGGCTCTGCACATTTATCAATTTCACTCAAAGTTGGCAAATTTGTGGAAGTTGCTTCTTTTAAAGTGTATCCTCTTTATTTTTATATCCTTCCCTTTCTTGCCTTCCAAATGCTCTAACTTTCTCCATCATTGCCCATGACTGTAGAAAGATTGTGACTTCTTTGTCTCAATTGTAGCTGTTCCAATGTCAGACATTTTAAGGGCCTTTCAAGAGAAAATGTTACCCTATACAGTTCCTTCTTTCTTTCAAGGATCAAAACCCCATTTCTGCTCCTATTTTGGTGGGTGGTGGAAATGGAAGATTTTGCTTTATAATGACTTCAAGTTTCATGTAGTTTCTTTTTTAAGAGTTTACGGTAATCATTTAGAGATTATCTGTTGCAACTCTTCCACCAGAGTTGATAGCAATTGCTTATGAAAGACACTGAAAAAGCTTTTCCACCATTTTCTAATGTAGGCATTTACCAAAATTAACATGAATATCTTTACATTTCCTGTATTTAATTTAAAAACATAAAAAGAAAAAATAACTGCTTTTTTTTTTTTTTTTTTTTTGGCGGTAGACTTTTTTTTTTTTTTGATTAAACATGTATTTATTTTAGTTCAGTTAAAACATACACTGTTTCATTGAAACGGTGTAGCACTTTGCCAACAAATCATACTGAATTGTTGCAGGACTCCTAAGGGCCGCTGTCTGCTCTGGATTGCCTCCCCGCAAATCACTCCGTAGATAAGGGGGTAGTCTAAATGTGGCAGTTTATCCGATCATGTATGCTGTACTAGCTGGTATAAATATTCTCCCATTCTATCACAATCATCGTGGGACTAGCTAGATCTTACCAGCATATTAGCCTGGCCACGTAGGACACTTAAGTAATTAGACCAGAGAGAAATGCTGTTTGCTTCCAAACAAACAAGCATGGCTCCCTGATAAAATATAAAACTACAATGAAGTAGAGGAGACTTGTGAAGGCTTGGAGAAATATTTAACTGGCATTGGTGTTGATCTTTGGTACAGTGACATGCCATCTCAGAAACCCCCTTCTCTACATTTCAAAGGCATTCCGGCTCAAAACATTAGCACAGTAAAGGCACTAGGTGAGATGCAGGGAGGGATTACCTGAGGGCATTGGACCCTCCCTGCTTTCCATAACAATGGGAAGAAGGTCTGGAGTTGCGGGGGGGGGGTATAAACTAGCCAGTTCCCGCTCTCCCGGGCTTCTTCCCTGTGGGATCTTGCCTTGTGAGCGTTTATTCCCCTTGGAAGTTTTACACGTGGTGGTCGCCATCTTGGCCTACACGTGGCTGGGGTTTTAGCCTGGAATCCTAAGCATCGGGTTTTTCCTTTTTGCTGATTTGTATGCCTGAACCTGTGATAAGTAAAGCCTTTTAAAACCGCATCGGATTCCTGAGTGTTCATCCATTCCTTGCCGGCTTCGGAGGTAGAAGAGACCTCGCTTCCCGGCACTGTCGGGGATCCCGGCGGAGCGCCCGACACTGAATTGTTTGCAGCACCCATCCCGCCACCAGTGCCCATCTCCCACCACCAACGTCCCCGGTTCCCTCCCCCTTCCCCCAGCCCTGCTCCATGGCAGGTTCTTGATTTCTTTCCATTTCTCTCTCTTTCTCTTTTCCTTCCCCTCCAGACTATGGATTACAGAACATACATTAAAGGGTTGTCATGTGTATCTTTTTGCCTCTATTTAATGTTCAGTTCTAGGTTGGTATTAGTACCCTCAACAATTGTTAGCACACTGTTCCATTTCTGTCTTACCTAGCCTCTGAATCCCACACGTTTGTGATAATTTCCACCTTTGACAGGGACGTCCTGATATATGTTTCACTTGATCTTGGATATTGGTATCATATTATGTACCTATATATTTATTTATGTTATGCAGATAAATGCAGTCATTCTGTATCTGTCTCTCTCCTTCTGGCTAATTTCGCTCAACATAATCTTCTCCATGTCCATCCATTTATAGGCAAATTTTATAACTTCATTTTTCCTAACAGCTGCATAGTATTCCATTGTGTAGATGTACCAAAGCTTTTTATCCAGTCATCGATTTTCGGGCACTCTGGTTGCTTCCAGATTCTGGCTATTGTGAATAATGCTGCTATGAACATGAAAGTAGGGATGGTGTTTCCGCTGCGTATTTTTGGCTTCCCAGAGTAGATTCCCAGGAGTGGTATGGCTGGGTCAAATGGGAGTTCAATTTCTAGTCTTTGGAGGAATTTCCATATTGTTTTCCAGAAAGGCTGTACCAGCTTGCATTCCCACCAACAATGGATGAGTGTCCCCTTTTCCCCACACCCACGCCAGCACTTGTTGTTCTTGTTCTTTTGAATATGTGCCAGTCTCTGTGGTGTAAAGTGGTATCTCATTGTTTTTTTTGATTTGCATCTCACTGATGATTAGTGATGATGAGCATTTTTTCATATGTTTTTTTGCCATTCGAATTTCTTCCTTGCTGAAGTTTCTGTTCATTTCTTCTCCCCATTTTTTGATGGGGTTGTTTGTTTTCTTCTTGTAAACTTCTACCAGTGCCTGATATATCCTGGATATTAACCCCTTATCAGATGGGTATTGGGTGAATATTCTTTCCCATTGTGTGGACTGCTTTTGTATCTTAGTCACTGTTTCTTTTGAGGTGCAGAAGCTTTTTAGTTTCATGTAGTCCCATATGTTTATCTTTTCTTCTAGTTGCTTTGTTAGTGATGTTTCATCTTTGAAGATGCCTTTAGCTTCAATGTCATGGAGGGTTTTTCCTATATTTTCTTCAATGTACTTTATGGATTCAAGTCTGATATTGAGATCTTTAATCCACTTTGATCTGATTTTTGTGCATGGTGTTAGACACAGGTCCAAATTCATTTTTTTACATGTTGCTGCCCAGTTTTCCCAACACCACTTATTGAAGAGGCTTTCCTTACTCCATTTCAGACTCGTTGTATCTTTATCAAAGATTAAATGATCATGTGTTTGAGGTTGGGTGTCAGGATACTCAATTCTATTCCATAGGTCCACGGGTCTGTTTTTATTCGAATACCATGCTGTTTTAATTACTACTGCCTTGTAGTACAGTTTGAAGTTGGGAAAGGTGATGCCTCCCATCTTCTTTTTCCCGAGGATTGCTTTAGCTATCCTTGGGGGGTTTATTGTTCCATACAAATTTCAGGATTGTTTGGTCAATTTCTTTGAAGAATGTCATGGGTATCCTTATAGGGATTGCATTGAATCTGTACAGAGCTCTAGGGAGTATTACCATTTTGACAATGTTGATTCTCCCCATCCATGAGCAGGGAATATGTTTCCATTTCCTTGTGTCCTCTTTTTATCTCTTGGAGCAGTGTCTTGTAGTTTTCTTTTATACAGGTCCTTTACACACTTGGGTAAGTTGATTCCTAGGTATTTGATTTTCTGTGGCACAATTGTGAATGGAATTGTTTCCTTAATATCCCTTTCTTCTCTTTCGTTATTTGTATATAGGAAAGCCACCGACTTTTGCGTGTTGATTTTGTATCCTGCCACTCTACTATATGTGTCTATTGTTCTAGGAGTTTTTTGGTAGAGAGTTTAGGGTTCTCTAGGTATAATATCATGTAATCTGCAAATAATGATAGCTTGACTTCTTTCTTGCCTATCTGGATGCCCTTGATGTCCTTTTTCTTCTCTGATTGCTATAGCAAGTACTTCCAGTACTATATTGAATAAAAGAGGTGAGAGTGGGCAACCTTGTCTTGTCCCTGATCTCAGGGGGGAAGGCTTTGAACTTTTACCCATTGAGAATGATGCTCGCTGTGGGCTTTTGGTAGATGGCTGTAACTATCTTGAGGAAAGTCCCTTCAATTCCCATTTTCTGGAGGGTTTTAATCATGAACGGGTGCTGGATCTTGTCAAATGCTTTCTCTGGCGTCTATTGATAGGATCATATGGTTTTTATTTTTTCTCTTATTGATATGATGTATTATGTTGATTGACTTGCGAATGTTGCACCATTCTTGCATACCCGGGATGAATTCTACTTGGTCATGATGTATAATCTTCTTGATGAGTCTTTGGATTCTGTTGGCTAGTATTTTGTTGAAGATCTTAGCATCCGTGTTCATCAGGGATATTGGTTTGTAGTTTTCTTTCTTTGTGTTGTCTCTCCCTGCTTTGGGTATCAGGGTGATATGTGCCTCGTAAAAGCTGTTTGGGAGTGTTTCTGTTTCTTCTATTTCCTGGAAGAGCTTGAACAGGACAGGCAGTAGGCACTCCTTAAAGGTTTGGTAGAATTCACTAGGGAATCCATCTGGACCTGGGCTTTTGTGTTTGGGAAGACTTTTTAATTACTGTTTCTGTTTCCTCGATGGTGATAGGCTTGTTCAGGTATTGGAGGTCTTCTTGTTTCAGCCGTGGGAGGTTATAGGACTTTAGGAATTTATCCATTTCTTCTAGATTCTCATGTTTCACGGCATACAGGCTCTCAAAGTAATCTCTGATGATCTTTTGGATTTCTGTGGTTTCTGTTGTGATGTCACCCTTTTTTATTTCTGATTCTGTTTATTTGGGTTCTCTCTTTCCCTGTCCTTACAAGTCTTGCCAATGGTTCCGTCAATCTTGTTTATTTTTTCAAAAAAACCAGCTCTTGGTTTCATTAATCTTTTGGATTGTTTTTTGGTTTCCAACTCATTGATTTCCTCTCTAAGTTTTATTATTTCCTTTTTCCTGCCTGGGTTGGGCTCCTTTTGTTGGTCTTTCTCTACTGTCTTCAGCTGTGTAGTCAGGTTATTTATGTGGGCCCTTTCTTGTTTCCTGATGAATGCTTGCAGAGCTGTAAACTTCCCCCCTTAACACGGCTTTTGCCGTGTACCACAAGTTCTTATATTTGTTGTCTTCGTTTTCATTTGTTTCCAGAAATCTTTGGATTTCCTGTTTGATTTCTTCTATGACCCATTTGTTGTTCAGGAGTGAGCTGTTCAGTTTCCAGGTGTTTGGTTTGACTCCCTGTTTCTGTGTATGGTTAACTTCCATTTTCAGTGCATCATGGTCTGAAAAGATAGCTGACACAATTTCTATCTTTTTATTTTATTGAGGTATGCTTTGTGGCTCAGCATGTGGTCTATCTTGGAGAATGTTCCATGTGCACTAGAGAAAAATGTGTATTCAGCTTTTTTGGCATGAAAAGCCCTGTATATATCTACTAGCTCTCTTTCTTCCATTTCTTCCTTCAGGGCCAATATTTCCTTGGTGAGTTTCAGTCTTGTTGATCTATCCATCGTTGATAGAGCAGTGTTGAAGTCTCCAACTATTATTGTGCTACTGTCAATGTCTTCTTTGAGGTCTCTTAGCAGTTGTTTTATGTATTTTGCTGGCCCCTCGTTGGGTGCATATATGTTTAGTAGTGTAATTTCTTCCTGGTGTACATACCCCTTAAGTAATAAGAAATGGCCTTCGTTGTCCCTTCTAACCTTTTTCAGCCTGAAGTCTATATTATCTGATACTAATATGGCCACACCAGCCTTTTTGGAGGAGTTGTTTGCATGGAGAATGGTCTTCCAACCTTTGACTTTGAGTCTGTGTTTGTTCTGATTATCCAGATTTGTTTCTTGTAGACAGCAGAATGTTGGGTTCAATTTTTAATCCATTTTGTTACTCTGTGTATCTTAATTGGTGCATTTAGACCATTGACATTGAGAGAGATTATTGTCATCGGATTTTGTGCCATCTTTCTGTTTTTGCTTGTTGTGCTTATGGGTTTGGTCGTATTACAGTAGACCCTTCAGTCCTTCTTTTTAAAGTTGGCTTTGAGTCCATGAAGTTCCTGAGTTGTTGCTTATCCATGAAGTTGTGTATCTTTCCTTCATATCTGAATGTGAGTCTGGCCGGGTAAAGAATTCTTAGTGAAGCCTGCAGTTCATTTAGCCTTTTCACAATATCCCACCATTGTTTTCGGGCTCAGAGTGTTTCATCAGAGAAGTCTGCTGTAAATCTTAGAGATGTTCCTTTTGTACGTGATTTCCTTCTTTGATCTTGCTGCTTTCAGTATTCTATCTCTATCTATAGTTTTTGTCATTTTAATTAAGATGTGTCTTGGAGTATTCTTGTTGGGGTTTCTTTTAGCAGGTATCCTACGGGCCTCCTGGATCTTGAGGCAAGTGTTTTTTTTAGTTCCGGGAACTTCTCAGCAATGATGGCTTTGACAGTTTCTTCTTCATAAAAAATAACTGCTTTTAATTTTCTGAAAGAACTGTTGAACTTCTGCCCAAACTTCATTATAAGTCTACTTCCTTATACTGCTTTTTCTCCGTAGCAATACAAAGACATATATATGCACACACATACACACCACTCACAACTTAGTGTTTTCCCTTCCTATTGCACTAGAATATTCTTCAGGTTTCTCTTCCTAGTGCTTTGTGTAATTCTCCCTCATATCTCTTTTTAACGTTTGTATTTTTAACTCATTCCTTGATTTACATTTACTTTACCATCAGAATTTAAATTCCAGTGATTTGTACTCACAAATTGGTATGTATCTAAAGCTTGTTTGCTTTATTTACTGTTATGTGAGAAGTTCTGAGCAAGTGTCTGATATAAGTATGTTTTCTCAAAATATTAAACTAATTTATTCATTTAATTAATGGTTCATCACCTGTACTGCAACTTGACTGTTTCTAATTAAATACCTCATGGGGACCTTTATCATGTGCCTCAGTTAGAATGCATTTTCTCTCCACCAAATCTTCACCTGTGCTCTTTCATTTCATATAAAAATTAGCCATATATATCTAGGTCCCCAAAGTAAAAATTAAAAATGAATGTTAGGATTTCTCTACTCTCTGTTAAATATTTCCCAAAAATGTATTTTCTCATGATGTCTTGTTCAACAGAAATCCTGCCACTTTTCCCTATTTTTTGAACTGCCCTAGTTAAGGGTTTTACTTTGTTATGGAAATTCTTAAAGCAAAAAGTTGCCAGTTTCTCAACTAAACCCTTCCTAAAGTGATCATTTTTAGTCAGAGAATGATTATTAGGTGATCAGGGCAAGAGTTAGAGTACAGTGGACAAAGAACTTGCTTTGTAAGTGATTGACTTAGGTTTGATTCCCTGATACTTCATATAGTCCCCTGAGCTACACCAGGAGTGATCCCTGAGCTCAGAAGCAGAAATAAACACTGAGCACTTTGGGTGTAACACGCCCCTGCAAAAATGATTACGATGATGATGATAATAATAATAATAATAATAGTAATAATAATAATAACAATAAAGTGACCAAAGTTCCCTGCGGCCTGGTATCTTAGTTAGAAATTCTCTTTGAGCTCCGTCCATCCACAGGTAATCTCACTCTCCGTTCTCTATTACTGAGAAGCTAGGAATTTAGGGACTCTTACAAACTATTATGAACTGTGAGGCATCCCACAGGATTATCTACTTTCCATCCTCCAGCTTCCAGAGTCTCTACTGCACTGACAAATTGGATTTCATCCCAAGTCAAATACTAGGCTTGTCCCAGAACCAAAGCCAGAAGACCACGCCTTCAAAGTGGTCCTTGATCATATTGCTCTCAGGAGATTCCACATCAATATGTATGTTTTACAGTTCTCCTAAAATGTAGATTAATTCTGGGGTTAAGATGGATTAAACCTGGTGAGTGATTTGCTTGCTTTCCCATCTTCACCTTGACCTGATTTCACGTAAAGGGGGAAGGAGCAGAATTTCCAATCTTTCATTTCTTCCCTAGGCTGACATTCACTTTGCTGATTTACCTGTCAGAGTAAAGGTAAGATAAAAACATCTTAGCTATAATAAGATATCTAAAAATATTATCCTTATTACACTAAATGTATATAGTCTCCAAATTTTATTCCTAGCCATGTCCTCTTTAGTCACCTCTAGGAAGAATTAATTGCTATCCTATGTCCCAGAGCACTGTATTCATATTTTCATTTTATCATTTAGTACATTGTAATTATAATTAGCTCTATGTTTGCCTTTCCCACTAGACTGTGACATCCTCAAGGACAAAACAAAATCTTATTCCTCTCTCTCCTTATTTCCCCCAAATCTAGCACAGGTTGAACACAACTACGCGTCAGTGAAAGTCTGATCAGCACCTAACAAACCTGCTGAGTGTTTCATCTGAAAGAAAATTAAAAGGAAGATAGATTTGGAAAGGAAAGCTGCAATCAGTTTATAAAGTCCTGATTTGGTACCTTAATTCTCTAAGTATTTGGTACCTTAATTCTCTTTGGTACCTTAATTCTCTATCGATTTTATTTCAGAGAATGAATGTTTTTGAAGTTCTTTTCAGTGGATGAAGAATGTATTCTAATAATAATAATATCCCCCAGAGATCTGCTTGAGAACAATATGCCTAGATAGGCTACTGTGTTGCTCACTTACAATTTTGAAGGTAGACTCCATTGAAAACTGAGTACAATTTTGAAAAGAAAGAGTTCCAAAAGAATGCTTGTTTTGTGATTAACTCAAATCTGTTTCACTGTATCACTATCTGCTCTAGCGGGCACCAGACACATCTCCATATGTCCTATCACAAGTAATTGTAGCCCAAGGGCATCTGCTTGCTCCAGGGACAGGAATAGCCTCAAACCATCTTCAGGTCATGGAATTGAGGTCCAAAATTGTTACTGGTTTTTGGCATATCAAATAAAACATGGGTAGCTTGCCAGGCTCTGCCGTGTAGGTGGTATACTCTCAGTAGAAGGCTCTCATCTCAAGAATTTACTGATGAAACTTAAAGGAGAAAGATCAAGAACTGTATACAATGTGTAGATGTGAAATATCGTGGGAAGGACCTGATCCTAAAATCAGTACTAAGACTGTCGGCGCAGCTGCAGAGCAGCCACGCATCAACGGAGCTGTGGTCTGACGTGGGTCTCTCTTCCTAGGGTAGCTGGCATGGAGGTGGAGGAAAGAAGGAGGGGCCCAAAACTTGGCTCTGAGTCAGCCAGCGTGGCCCCTCCCCGCACATGTGAGCAAACCCTTGGAGCAATGTTGGATTCGGCTGTTTAAGTAAATAAAAACCATTCAGCATAAAAAATAAAGCAAGGTATTAAGAAATTAAAATCCTCAGTTTAATTGCATATATTCAAATAATATTATAAAAATTACAGAAAAGTTTCCTGACAGATTATGTCTTCAAATTTACTTATAAGTCAAGGGCTTCAATCTCAGAAGATTTTTAAAAGAGGAAAATTATTTTCTATTTTTCATTAGTTTTATGCACAAACCTATATATACAGTATTCCTAAAAGATTTGAGATCACTTAATTCAAATATATTTTAGAATATTTTCTATAAATTATCTAAATATTTCACAAAATATTTTTAAATCAGTAGGTACAGAAATCTATCATGGCAAAAGTTAACATACTAGATGCAGATAACATCTTGTGTGTTTATTACTCTACTGTGATATGCCATTGATAGCAGGGGGTAATTACACAAAAATGTAGATTTTCCACATTAAAAGTGAGTGTATAAAGAAGTGTCTAAGTTGTAAAGTTCTATTAATTAGATTTTTTAGAAAATTATTATTTTATAAAGACACCGAAAAGATCAAAACAGACTGTAAAATAAAAATATCATCCATCAAGCAGAGACATTGTCAAACACAGCTCTTCCATGTATACTTATAAACCATAGAAAGTTTTAAATACATAACTGAAATTTGCTACATTACTAAAAGAATACATTTTAATAAAACTAAATTAAATATAATTTCCTTGAATTTAAGGACAAATTTTATATAAATTAAAAATTGATTAATTGATGGACTTTAATTAATATTCCTTTTTTTGTACAAGATGATAATTCCTCAAGAATGTCTAAGAAGGAAATTTTTTGTAAGTATTTTATTATACCACCATGAGATATACAGTTACAAAGATGTTCACACTTGGGTTTTGGTCATACTGTGTTGCAGCACATATCCCTTCACCAGTGCCCATCTCCCAACACCAATGTCCCTGGTTCCCTCCCCCCTCCCCAGCCTGCCTCCATGGCAGGTTCTTTATTTCTTTCCCTTTCTCTCTATCTCTTTTCTTTTCCCTCCCTTCCAGATTGCAGATTACAAAACATATATTAAATGGTTGTCATCTTTTTGCCTGTATTTAATGCTCAGTTCTAGGTTGGTATTAGTACTTTTCGACAATTGTTAGCACACTGTTCCATTTTCTGTCTTAACTAGCCTCTGACTCCCACACATTTGTGATAATTTCCACCTTTGACAAAACCTCCTGATACATGTTTAACTTGACCTTGGATATTGGTATCATAATATGTACATATATATTTATGCCATGCAAATAAATGCAGTCATTCTATATCTGTCTCTCTCTCCTTCTGGCTAATTTAGCTCAACATAATCTTCTCCATGTCCATCCATTTATAGGAAAATTTTATAACTTCACTTTTCCTAACAGCTGCATAGTATTCCATTTTGTAGACGTACCAAAGCTTCTTTATCCAATCATAGATCTCGGGCACTCTGGTTGTTTCCAGATTCTGGCTATTGTGAATAATGCTGCTATAAACATAAAAGTAGGGATCGTGTGTGTTTCTGATGCATATTTTTTGGCTTCCCAGAGTAGATTCCCAGGAGTGGTATGGCTGGGTCAAATGGGAGCTCAATTTCTAGTCTTTGGAGGAATGTCCATATTGTTTTCCAGAAAGGCTGCACCAGCCGGCATTCCCACCAACAATGGATGAGTGTCCCCTTTTCCCACATCCATGACAGCACTTGCTGTTCTTGCTCTTTTGAATATGTGCCAGTCTCTGTGGTGTAAAATGATATCTCATTGTTTTTTTGATTTGCATCTCTCTGATGATTAGTGATGATGAGCATTTTTTCATATGCCCTTTTGGCCATTCAAATTTCTTCCTTGTCAAAGTTTCTGTTGATTTCTTCTCCCCATTTTTTGATGGGTTTGTTTGTTTTCTTCTTGTAAAGTTTTACCAGTGCCTGATATACCCTGGATATTAACCCCTTATCAGATGGGTATTGGGTGAATATTCTTTCCCAGTCTCTGGACTTCCTTTGTATCTTAGTCACTGTTTTTTTTTTGAGGTGCAGAAGCTTTTTTAGTTTCATGTAGTCCCATATGTTTATCTTTTCTTCTAGTTGCTTTGTTAGTGATTTTTCACCTTTGAAGATGCCTTTAGTTTCAATGTCGTGTAGGGTTTGTCCTATATTTTCTTCAAGGTACTTTATGGATTCAAGTCTGATATTGAGATCTTTAATCCATTTTGATCTGATTTTTGTGCATGGTGTTAGACACAGGTCCAAATTCATTTTTTACATGTTGCTGCCCAGTTTTCCCAACACCACTTGTTGAAGAGGCTTTCCTTACTCCATTTTGGACTCTTTGCACCTTTATCAAAGATTAAATGATCATGTGTTTGAGGTTGGGTGTCAGGATATTCAATTTTATTCCATAGGTCCACGGGTCTGTTTTTATTCGAATACCATGCTGTTTTAATTACTACTGCCTTGTAGTACAGTTTGAAGTTGGGAAAGGTGATGCCTCCCATCTTTTTCCCTAAGTTTGCTTTAGCTATCCATGGGGGGTTTATTGTTCCATACAAATTTCAGGAGCGTTTGGTCAATTATTTTGAAGAATCTCATGGGTATCCTTATAGGGACTGCATTGAATCTGTACAGAGCTCTAGGGAGTATTACAATTTTGACAATGTTGATTCTCCCCATTCATGAGCAGGGAATGTGTTTCCATTTCCTTGTGTCCTCTTTTATATCTTGGAGCAGTGTTTTGTAGTTTTCTTTGTAAAGGTCCTTTGCACACTTGGTTAAGTTGATTCCTAGATATTTGATTTTCTGTGGCACAATTTTGAATGGAATCATTTCCTTAATATCCCTTTCTTTTCTTTCATTATTTGTATATAGGAAAGCCACCGACTTTTGGGTATTGATATTGTATCCTGCCACTCTACTATATGTGTCTATTGTTAAGAAGGAAATATTATGATAACCATCTGAATGGCATTGCTTTTTGTTTTTAATAACATCTGTATCTATGATTTAACAACAGTGCCAGATTTTCAAACCTTGAAAATTTATATATTTAAATCCCTTCCATCTCCCATTTCTTCTTTTTTAAAAAGTTATTTTATTAGTATCAGCACAAATAATATTATCAGATCCTATAGCATCATTTAAAGTGCCAGTGTATCTAGGCACTTTATTCTGAATTCCATTTGTAGGGTTTTCTGCATTGTCATTTATTTTGTTTGGTTTGATTTTATTGTTTTATTTTAAGATAAGATTTTCCTTCTTAAAAATGCACAGTGCCAACCTGGTTTGATCAGCGGCATTCCATATGATCCCCCCGAGCACTGCCAGGAGTAATTTTTGAGTGCAGAGCCAGGAATAATCCCTGAGCATTGTCGGGTGTGACCCAAAAAGAAAAAAAGAAAAGAAATGTTCCTGAATTTAAGATGTTAGATGCGGGATAGCAAAATGCCTGCAGAAAGCCACTTAAAGGAGTTGATATTGTTGAAGAGAAAAATATAAGGGGTATGTGGTAATGTATACTAGGAAAAGTGTCAGAAACCAAAAATAACCTGAAGGCATAAAGGTCTTTGAGGCAAAAGACCCATTTTAGGATATGAGAAAACCATTGATAAGAAGACTTTCAGGACCAAGTCCTTAAAGATCCTAGAAAGAAGCATCTCCAGAAATGAAAAGAGAAAGGTTGTGGTTGGAATTCAGGAATGTAACAAAAGAAATTCAGTGCTTTTCCGTAAGAAAATCCCCATGAACTCCTACTGCTACAGAATTTTGGAGAATGGCAGTTATGGAAAATTTCCATATCTAAGTTCTCCACTCTTTTCTGTAATTTCTTGTATATTTTCCACATACTTCTGTGTCCTTGTATCATCTGCTTTTATCAGATGGTTTAATATTAACCTTGATATATGTTTCATATGCTATATAGATATTTTGGGATGGAAATTTACAGAAATTACTTTTATTGCAAAATTTTTTACATCCACTTTCTTTTTTAATTCATTTTTTCATGTTTTATTTAATGGTATGACTGCACAGAGTTAGTTTGATAAGCCATTTGATATCACTTTAACAAAAATGATAATAAAAGCCTTGTTTTTCAAAAAAAAATAAATATAAATCCTTTAAAAAATCTTCTAAATAGCAGAATGCATGCCAATATTTCTTCTGATAAATGTTTCATTAGGTACACTTTTCATTCAGAGAGTATAATAAATTGTCATACATACATTTCCTTTAAAATACAGAAATGAAACCTATAATCTTTGTATAAGATCTTATGAAGTATCCATCATCTCATATGTAAATCTTCAACTACTGAAAGCTGATTTGATATAAACAATCAACATTCAAGGAATCAATATGGATGGAGTCTCTATGATTTCAACAGAAATAAAATCATGGATGCTTTTAGATAGTTTCTCTATTTTTCCCTTACAGGAAAACACAGAATATACTACTTTTTTGAAGCAATCACAGATCTTTGGTTTCTCAAATTGCATGTTATTTCTTATCTTTTCATCTACAAGTATAAATTTGAAAATCAGCACACTGAAGGTATCACTGTATATTATCAAATATTATCAGAGTCTCTTTTAATTACAAGAGACAAACTCTCTAAGGCAACAATTTTATCAGGAATAAAATACTTTTCCCATTGTGTTGTTGTTAGTGCTGCTGTGAGGACTGATTTTTGGAAGCAAATTACCCATGCTAGATAAGCTGTCTACATTTGTTCTTCTCTAAAACAAAGCCACTAGGACAATAGCACAAAAGTACCAGTAAGTATATAAAGCCAAGACACTGAATTCAATCAAAGTAAATAATGACTATATCTTTATCAACTACAAAGGTCAGCATGAATGGATCCCTTGCCTTAATTAATGATTATCCCTTTCTCATAATCGGGTTTTCTTCTGTATATGGAGAGTGTATAGCAGATAAAAATGCCAACTCATATCTATCTTTAATTCACTGTCTCCTCTCCAAAGGCAATTATTTCATGAGTCTATTTCTTATCATCATACATATGAGAATGAAAAATATATATTGCTTTAAATAAATAACATACAGTGTAGTATCATTTTAAAGTTTACATAGCGCTCTCACACAATATGTATCTGTATGAAATTGACTATATTTCATTAATTATCTTTAAGATTAATCAATTGCTATTCCATTAACTTGAATAACCATACTATATATTACATATCACATAAGATATAGTATTAATAATAACTAGCTTATGTTTGAACTCATGAATTGAGTTTTTATAAAACTATAAAAATTATAAAACTATTTTTATTTGAATCTTTATTTTAAAGATTCAACAAACTATTTCTTCAATCTATCCACTTTACAAGTAATTAAGAGCACATCCAAATTCCACAGCCATTGCCATGTAAACTCGTTGGGCCAGCTTCACAGCTTGACAACTAATCTTGCAGGAGATGCAGGCCAAGCCACTAAAATTCTCAGGTAGAGTAAGTTTGGGCTGAAAACTTTGGAGTGCCCTCAGGAAAGGGGAGGGCTGAATCCTCATCTTGCCAAAAGCTGCACCCACATCCCACAGCCAACAGTCCAATTTTACTGCAGGACTAATTAAACTCTGCAGAGACACCAAACTGATGATAATTCCAGGTACACCAGTTCTCAAGCTAAAAGCTCTGGACTCTTCTCATAGAGGATAATGGAACCTTCCCTCAGCCCCCATGCTGCTGGAAGTCCCAAAAGTCACACCTACATCCCACAACCACAATAAATTATAGACCCAGCCAGCCATCAACCCAGTTCTACAGATCTTGGAGTTGCTAAAGTGCCTGCTGAATAAGCCAGCTAAGGACACCTCCAAATTTCACAATTCTGACTACCCAGTAGGAGCACGGCAAATTAGATGGGAAAGTAACACAGAATCCAACTATGCTCAGTGGACAAACACTATAGAAAAGACTCAACTGGCAACAAACAGATTAGTGAACCCTCTGATAAAGATATCCATTGTGAACTATAACAATATTAATAAAGTTTCTTTTAGTGAAGTTGTTTTCAATAATTACATAGGGAAGTGGGTGGGATACCCCCACAATGGTGGAAGAAAGGTCACACTGGTAGTGGGATTAGTATTGGAACACTGAATACCCAAAACAATTGTATTATGAATGAGTTTGCAATGACGGTGTTTAGATAAAGTTTTTAAAACCCAATTTTAAAAGTACTTTCACTTCAATTTGTTTCACTTCATTTCTCTAGTTATTTCTTACAAATTAGCTTCTTTTACCTTAGTAATACAACATATTTTCAAATTTTTTTTGTCATCATTGTGTTTTGCATTGCGCTAATCTTTCTGAGATTAGTTTTTTTGGATGAATGTGTCTGT
Source organism: Cryptotis parvus (assembly GCA_021461705.1). NCBI lineage: Eukaryota > Metazoa > Chordata > Mammalia > Eulipotyphla > Soricidae > Cryptotis > Cryptotis parvus. The sequence goes on from JAJIBD010002908.1 coordinate 40,776, forward strand.
AGTTTTTAAAAGAAAATAAGTTGTAAATTTTTTATCTTTTCTATCTTTGAAAATCTTTATTCCCTCATTTTTATAATAATTTATCTGTGTATAAAAATGGGCCAATAGGTTTTATTAATTTCACTTTTTCAGACCGGGGAAATACCATTTCAATGTTTTCTAACAGCTATAGATACAGAAAAGTTGTTTTTCCTTTCTACATAATCATCTTGTATAGATTCCCTCCCCAATAGAAAACTTTGCAAAATTCTAAATTCATTTCCTTCAAACTTCAATTACACTCTTTCTTATTTAGTTCAGAAATTAATTTTTTCTCATTGTGGTCGACTCTTTTCCCTAATAATGTTGCATATAAAACTTTCCTCATTTTTCTCTATGCTTCCCTCCTGATATTCCTATTCACTATCACTATCTTCCCGTTAATCATCTATTTGCTAGAGCGGGCACCAGTAATATCTCCATATGTCCTATCTCATGCTAGTAGAACCCAAAGGCATCCGCTTGCTCAAGGAACATAGAGAGCCTCAAACCATTATATTAGGTCACTGGAATGACCTAATATAAATGTTAGTGGTATTTGGCATATCAAATACTACTCGAGCAGCTTGCCAGGCTTGCTGTGTGGGTGGCATACTGTTGTAGTCACCTCTAAATAAAGCGTTTAGATGAACCAGCGCCGCCGCTAGTGGCCGCACGAGCCGGGCTATGACACTCTGGTCTGTTGGGTAGAGTTGTGACGAGAGGGAAGTCCGGATGTGGAAAATGGCGGGCCCCATGGAGTAGGGGAGGGTGGTCTGGCTTGTTGTGAGGCTCTGCTGGGGTGGCAGGCCAGGGCTAGAACCCGCCTTGCCTCCCGGGTGTCTCACGAGCAGCTGGGCACAGGGAGAGCAAGGAGCAGCTCTGCCCCATGTCTGACAGTCTCTGGTTCAGCATACCTGGGCCGAATTGAAAAGAAACTGCTGCAGGGTGGGTGTCGATGATCCGGGCTGTGATAGTCTGGTCTGCTGGGTGGAGTTGGGACGAGATGGAAGTCGGATGTGGAAAATGGCGGGCCCCATGGAGTAGGGGAGGGTGGTCTGGCTTGTTGTGAGGCTCTGCTGAGGTGGCAGATCAGGGCTAGAAACTGCCATGCCTCCTGGGCGCCTCACGAGCAGCTGGGCACAGGGAGAGCAAGAAGCAGCTGTGCCCCGTGTCTGAGAATAGGATATTCTGAGAATAGGATATTCTGAGAATAGGATATTCTCATGTCTGAGAATAGGATATTTTCCATGTCTGAGAATAGGATATTGTAATAGGAATAGATATTCCTATTACAATTCATTAAACTTTGGGGGTTCTTTATAGCAGGTAGGGAACTTGCCTTGTACACGGAATACCCGAGTTTGATCCCTGGTATTCCATATGGTCTCCCATGCAATACTAAGAGTAATTCCTGGGGGTAAAGGCAGGAATCACTATATCACTGTCACTGTCTTCTCATTCATCATTATTTGCTCGAGCGGGCACAAGTAACATCTGCATATGTCCTGTCTCATGCTAGTAGAGCCCAAGGGCATCTGCTTGCTCCAGGAACATAAAGAGCCTCAAACCATTCCATCAGGTCATGGGCATGAGGTCTACAATTGTTGGTGGTATTTGGCATATCAAATACTACACAGATAGCTTGCTAGGCTCTGCCATGCGGGTGGCATACTCTTGTAGTTACCTCTGATCTCCAGCATTTATTGATGAACATGCGAGCTGGGCGTGATGGGCTCTTATGCTGGGTGGAGTTCTGACGAGCAGGAAGTGCGGATGTGGAAAATGGCAGCCCTCATGGAGTGGGGAGTTGTCTGGATTCTTTGAGGCTCTACTGAGGCAAGAATAATCCCTGAAAATTGCCAGGTGTGGCTCCAAAAGCAACATATATAGGTGTGTGTGTGTGTGTGTGTATGTGTGTTCAACTTTGCTCTTTAAAATTTATGCCTCAAACTTCCATTATATGTTTTCTATATTTTCTTTCTGTTGTACTAAATTCTGAGTGGTTTCATTGACTCTGTATTCTAATTCATTAACTCTTTAACTAACTATAGATTTATATTTAACTTCATTGAAGTGTTTTCAGACTTCATTATTCTTTTATTATTATTATTCCTAAGAACTGGTTTTACAGCTACTTTTCCTACAAAAATAATTTACTCTTTTTTATTTATGTTTTTCATTTTGCCTCTTTGGTTCACACTAAAATTATTTGAATGTTTTACAAATTTCAGTCATAGAATATCATTTCTTCTATATATTGTGTTTGATGACTCTTGTAATCTTTGTTTCCTCACAAATTCTGTAATTTTACTGTAGACTTTCTACCCTAAGAATAACTTTTATGAAACTCCAACATATACTATGTCTTGGAAGTATTTTTGAAGCAAGATTTTAGAATTATCTTTTTATCAGGAGCCCCAAGGTATCAAAAAGTTCAGCCAGTTCTTACCCTGAAGTTACCCTGAATTCACCTCCAATTTTTCTAATTGGACTTGCTTTCCTTTAGAAATAACTGTTTTATATACTTGACATCTGAAAATAAGCTTTTTTTGCACTTTCCTGAGTAGAGTTCACCTTCCCACTCTATTTCATATACAATCTTATTTATTTCACTCTATATTTTAAAAAGGAAGTTTAGGGGCCGGAGCGATAGCCCAGCGGGTAGGGCGTTTGCCTTGCATGCAGCCGGCCCATGCCGCCCGGGTTTGATCCCCGGCATCCCATATGGTCCCCTGAGCACTGCCAGGAGTAATTCCTGAGTGCAGAGCCAGGATTAACCCCTGAGCATCACCGGGTGTGACCCAAAAAACCAAAAAAATAAATAAATAAAACAACAAAAAAATAAAAAGGAAGTTTAGTTCCAATTTTCTCATTTGTATATTATGTAGAGATGAATCCCCTTTAACCAAATAATTCTCTCTCTTCCTCCATTTTCATGCCCTTTGTATACACACTCATGAAAAAAAACTAATTATAGTTTTACTTCTCTTACATTAAAATAATCTATGAGCATATAGTTCTTTCTTCAACTTTCAGACTATTTAATCTTTTATTTTTATTTCAAGTCAGATATCTATTTAACTTCTTTTGTTTTAAGTACTTATATTTTATTCAAAGCATATTTGTTGGGGATGATACTTTACATGTGCCAGTTTAACATATTAACTGAAGCACCTGTAATTTGAATTTATATTTATTCTTAAATATACTAAGCTAAAAATTTCCATCATTGACTACTTTAGTTAGAAAAAAAATTTAACTAAGAGTGAACACACTAGTCCTTTAGCAATTTTATCATTTAGGATTAATTTCTTAATAGGGACCAATTTATTTTTTTCCCTCTGGAAAGAATCAAGCCTACTAAAACCTAGCATCGCTTTTATTGTCTTTCTTTGGTATTTGTTTATTTTCATTTGGGGAGTTACACATGGCAGTACTCACGGACAGCTTCTGACTGTGCTCAGGGATCAATCCTAGTAGTGCTCAGGACAATACATTGCTCTAGGGACTGAACTGGAGTCAGCTGCATGCAAGGCTAGCACCTAAGCCTCTGTACTCTCTCTATAGCCCTGATATTTTCTTTCATATCATCTTCGACATCTGTTTTGATTTGATGAATAGATATATGAATAAATATAAATTTACAAATAAATATATGATTTGATTAATAAATAAATGAATATTAATATATGGATATTTCATTTTTTCCCAAACAAGGCCTGATATTGATTTTTTAGAAATTCATTTCCTCATTTGAACAAGGATAAGATTTAGACTTTGTTTTATTTGCCATTTACTATTCCAACATCTTTCTGTACTTTAAAAATTCAGAAATAGAAAAGTAAAATTGAGGGCCCATAAGCTCCTGATTTTAACTATATTTATACATCAATATAAAAATGATTAAGTGCAATTTAAAATGTTCTACAAATGTGTATTTCAATAAGAACAAATAAATTAAAACCACTCATTTTAGTTCTAGGATTATTTTAATACTATTTTTGTCTTCCATATAATCAATTCTCTTTATTTACACAACCAATAAAAATAAGGATGAATATTTCTGGCACATCTTATTTTATGATGCCATAAATTCAATTGTATTTCTTTTAACAAAAATTTATAATTTACAGCAAAGTTTCATAAGCCTTTTATGTCATTTTATAAATCACATATCAGAGCACAATGCCCTTAGACCTAAAAAAGTACAGAATTATAGGAACACTCACCAATATTGGCCAATGGGAAAGCAACATAAATTAAATAACAGCCAATTAGCTAAACGTAATGAGGTTTTCAGAGGACTCACGAAAATTCATTTTTCTTGAATTTCTTTCATTAAGCAACATCATTTTAAAGATCTATTCAGAAAAATCACATCAAATAAACATTTATGTATTGAAGTATTAATTTTCATGAGCCCAAATATCAATCCCAACATCATTGTCTAGTTTGCTTTATAATGGCTTAATAAAGTAAACCTTTCTGTTTCCTTTGTCAAGCATCTATTTTAGTGCCCTAAGAGAGACTTAAGAGTTTGCTTTGTTATTTTTCAAAATGAATATCACCTATGATTATGAAAGAAACATAATATGAATCATCTCTTGATAAAATATTATAAGAAATTTCTATAGAAAATGCAAGATGAATGGTGAAAAGAATTTACTAAGTATAAATTCTTACAGAATTATCTCGCTTAACCTCCCAGTAACCATAGAGGTAATAATTCCTACTTCCAATTAACAAATTAGGATACACATGAACTAAGAGAGCTCTCGGCAGACATTTGAATTCAGAAAAGTATCAGTACTTTAGTAACTATGATAAAAATGCAATTTTTCTATTAAGATAAAACTTTCTTTGGAATTAACACTAGATTTTGCTTAAAATACATGTCACAACCATCATTTATCCATGAAGAAATAAATGACTGTTAGTTTTAACCATGTAAACTTCACTATGCTTTTGGCTTTCTGCTCATGCTTTTACCCATGAGCCGTATAATGGCCCAGTTTATTTGCTTCAATTTGATAATTAATAATCAAAAGAAGATACCAATTACCATGGCCCTAAATTGCTATGCAGTTTTCTAAAATTCTATGCCCAGATATATAAAGAATCTGAACTATACAAATATCTCCTGCACAAGAATTCAACTGTTTATATTTTTCCTCTGAATAGAAAGTAGTAACTTGTCCCTTGTAGTTTCCCAGTTTTGATTATATGAGTTAAATGATTTCAAAATTGTTTTTTGATATCATATGATACCCTCTACAAGTTTTGGAATTCATTCAGACTTTTCTCTGTTTTATTTTCTAAATGACAGTACAATAACCTTCAAATTTTGTGGAAAGCACACACAGACACACACACACACACACACACACACACATACCTGATTTTGATTTTATTTTGGTTTTCATGTTATTATTTTTTCTGTTTTGTTTTGTTTTGATTTGTGTGTTTGTCTTGGCAGTCAGGACTCATTGTGCTTAGGGCTTACTCCTGGTTCTCACTTGAGGGTCACTCCTGACAGTGTTCAGAGGACAACATGGGGTACTGGGTATCAAAAAAAAAGCAACCAGCTTGCACAGTAAGTGCCTTATTACCCAATATCTCTCTAGTCCTGTTTGAGATCATCATGCTTTAGAAGAGACAAATGAAGATGAGTGAAGTAGAAATGAATGGTAGATATACATGCAATAATAAAGTTCTAGACAAATACAGAAATTAGAAAAAACAAAGGAAATAATTTAATTAAATAAGTATGGGTTGTGGATGAAAAAATACAGACAACCTACAATTCTAATTCAGAGTACGGAGTAAAAATATATTGGCATAGGGAAAAACTAGGTGGAAAACTCAATTGGGTATCAGGAAGAACAAACAGCTACTTGTTTTGGCTTTCAAATCAGGTAGAAAGTAGGATTTGAGTTTAAGGGAAGATTGGAACTAAGAGTTAAGTAATGATGCTGAATCCCTAAAAGGAAGGTGAGTGCTGATGTGAGTACGGTGAATGGGCATCAGAGGACTGAGATTGGTTTTTAGGGGAGAAAGTAAAACCAATGAAAATCTTCACTTGTATCACTTCACTTGTCTTCACATTTTTTATCGATTTGCTTGAGCAGGCACCAGTAACATCTCCATACGCCCTGTCACTTGCTCCGTGTAGTCTAAGGGCAACTGATTGCTACAGGAATATGAAGAGCCTCAAACCATTCCTTCAGGTCATGGGAATGAGGTCTATACTGGTGGGATACTCTTGTAGTAGCCTCTCATCTTGTGCTTGAATTGATGAACCACGCAGCCGCAAAGTGGCTGCAAAAAACGAGGAAAAATCAGCTCTTCTGCTGGACTCAGAGACATGGGGTAGAGCTGCTACCAGCTCTCCCCTGTGCCCAGCTGATCATGAGGCACTCAGGAGGGAAGGCAGATTCTAGCGCTGGCCCACCATCCCAGCAGAGCCTTTCAAGAAGCCAGAGGAACCCCCAAACCATAAGGACTGCCATTTTTCAACATCCAAACTCCATGCTCGTAAGAGCTTGACCCAGCAGAAGAGCTGATCACAGTTCTGCTCATCAGAGTCCCACCCTACAGCCGTCTATTTCAAGGCCAAATATGTCTGATCCAGAGACATAGATCAGAGGGGTAGAGCTGCTACCGCCTCTCCGTATGCCCAGCTGATCATTTCAGATAACAATGAAAATCTGAAAGAAAGAAAGAAAGAAAGAAAGAAAGAAAGAAAGAGAAAGAAAGAAAGAAAGAAAGAAAGAAAAAGAAAGAAAGAAAGAAAGAAAGAAAGAAAGAAAGAAAGAAAGAAAGAAAGAAAGAAAGAAAGAAAGAAAGGAAGGAAGAAAAGAAAGAAAGAAAGAAAGAAAGAAAAAGAAAAGAAAGAAAGAAAGAAAAGAAAAAAGAAAGAAAGAAAAGAAAGAAAGAAAGAAAGAAAGAAAGAAAGAAAGAAAAAGAAAAAGAGAGAAAGACAGACAGACAGACAGACAGACAGACAGGAAGGAAGGAAGGCAGACAGACAGACAGGAAGGAAGGAAGGAAGGAAGGAAGACAGACAGACAGGAAGGAAGGAAGGAAGGAAGGAAGGAAGGAAGGAAGGAAGGAAGGAAAGAAGGAAGGAAGGAAGGAAGGAAGGAAGGAAGGAAGGAAGGAAGGAAGGAAGGAAGGAAAGAAAGAAAAAGAAAGAAAGAAAGAAAGAAAAGAAAGAAAAAGAAAGAAAGAAAAAGAAAGAAAGAAAGAAAGAAAAGAAAGAAAGAAAGAAAGAAAGAAAAGAAAGAAAGAAAGAAAGAAAGAAAGAAAGAAAGAAAGAAAGAAAGAAAGAAAGAAAGAAAGAAAGAAAGAAAAGAAAGAAAAGAAAATATAACTATCCCAACAGCTGAAGAGATAGTACAGCAGGTCAAGCACTTACACAGCATGTGACTAACCTGGTTTCAATCCCAAACACCTCATATCATCCAGGAGCCTGACAAGAGTGATGTCTGAGCACAGGGTTTGGAATAAACCCCTTGGCACAGTTGATGTGGGCAAAACAAAAGAGATACAGACAGACAGCCCGACAGACCGACAGATAGGCAGGATGAATGGTCGGATGGACGGACAGACAGACAGACAGACAGACAGACAGACAGATAGAGACAGAGAAAGAGAAATGTCCCTAAGAAAAGAAGAAACAAGAATAGCTTTGTGAAAGTCATAATTGGCAGAATTTCACAATGACTTTAATTCATGAAAGAAACTGAATACTGTAGTGGTCTTAAAATCTTTCATTTTAAAATATAAAGATTTTGATCAATTATAAGTGTTAGAATGATCCAAATAATCATATAAATAGGTGGATAGTTGAAAGGTTTCTCAGCATCCATTAATTTAACTATTTTGAAAATGGGAGCATGGACAGATTATACATTTTAGTTAGACAGCCTTGGAAAAATACAAGAACTTTAGCTAATGAAAAATATGCAAATTCAATCTCATTACATTTTAGAGTTAAGTGAATACACTAAGTAATGTCACATAAATGTACTCTGCAAATTTGAAAAGGGCTAACAATTTGTTCCTAATGGTATTATGAAAAGTTAATTCTTAATTGTGATACCCTAGGACTCTAAGGACAAGGATTAGCTGCCCTACATAGTTTTTATTGAAATAAATAACCTTGATTTTCTGTACTTCTAACTTGTAAAATTAAATTCATTTATGTAAATAATCTCATTCTTAAACAATTTTTCCTGTACATTGGTAGAATATATGGATATCATTGTTAGACAGAATGATGTTATCTTAGCTTGACCCAGATTATATTGTAATTCTCAAACTACTTGGTGCGATATAAAATTAAATTTAAGTCAACAATAACATTGAATTGAAAACAAAATTCAGAGATCACTATTCACATTTTCCTTAAGTCCCAAATTCACTCAAACAAGAAAGCTTATTTCATTTTTCTTTTACTCTGCTTCCTTACCCTTAGCCCAAAGAATGAAAGAGTTTATTTTCCATTTAGCAAATTTATACTTTTATGTTATTATAAGAAATTTCACAGCCTTGAGCTTATAATCTCAGCAAGTCATTCACATTTTAAAAGTGGGGTATGTTTGAGTTTTTATATAAAATCTCATAGTAGAGGTTTGAGGAAGTCAGTACATGTGATTAATCACAATTATTAACCTAGACCAGGAGTTTGGAATACCTGTCCACAATGTTTATAAGGTAATCTCAATTAAGTATAAACAACATGCTACAAAACTATTAAGATTACATCATGTTTGGCTATTGTTGCAGCCTAATATCAATTCCATCCAGATATGTAGGACAATAGAGCTATTTTCATGAATGGAAAGATGTCTGCTAATATAGCCTTACAGTGTCTGCTTATATGAGACTTACAACAGCCATAATTAAGTTTCTAATATTCATTGCATATAAGTAGTTACTATATTTTCCTTTAATTATAAGTGGCTTGACAGTTCTTTGCTGAAGCACTATTCACAATAGCCAAAATCTGGAAACAACCTGAGTGCCAAGAACAGATGACTGGAGAAAGAAACTATGGTACATCTATACAATGAAATACTATGCAGCAGTATAAAAAACAAAGCTACAAAATTTGCCTAAAAATGATGAACATGAAGAGTATCATCCTGAACGAAATAAGTCAAAAGGAAAAGGACAGATATAGAATGACTGCACTAATTTCTGGTATATAAAACAAATAGTATGAGACCAATATCCTAAGCCAGGCAATACATAAACCAGAAGGTCTTGTCAATGGTGGCAATCTAACACATGTGAGTGGAGGTTAGAGATTGGACAGTGTGCTACCAATTGTTGGAAATGGTAATGACAGACTAGAACTGAGCATTGAACATAGGCAAAGCAATATACATTATAACCCCTAAATGTTATATATTACAAGTCACAGTTAAAAGAAAGGAGAGAGAGGAATAGCAAGAGAAAGAGATAGGAGAAGACAAGAGGAGGAGGGAAGAAGAAGAAAAAAGAAGAAGAAGAAGAAGAAGAGAGAAGAAAGAAAAAGGAAGAAGAAGAGAGGAAGAAGAAGAAAAGAAGAGAGGGAAGAAAATGAAAGAAAGAAAGAAAGAAGAAGAAAGAAAGAAAGAAAGAAAGAAAGAAAGAAAGAAAGAAAGAAAGAAAGAAAGGAAAGAAAGAAAGAAAGAAAGAAAGAAAGAAAGAAAGAAAGAAAGAAAGAAAGAAAGAAAGAAAGAAAGAAAGAAAGAAAGAAAGACAGAAAGAGAGAGAGAAAGAAAGAAAAGAAAGAAAGAAAGAAAGAAAGAAAGAAAGAGAGAGAGAGAGAGAGAAAGAAAGGAAAGGAAGGAAGGAAGAAAGAAAGAAAGAAAAGAAAGAAAGAAAGAAAAGAAAGAAAGAAAAGAAAGAAAGAAAGAAAAGAAAGAAAAAGAAAGAAAGAAAGAAAGAAAGAAAGCAAGAAAGCAAGAAAGCAAGAAAGCAAGAAAGCAAGAAAGCAAGAAAGCAAGCAAGCAAGCAAGCAAGAAAGAAAGAAAGAAAGAAAGAAAGAAAGAAAGAAAGAAAGAAAGAAAGAAAGAAAGAAAGAAAGAAAGAAAGAAAGAAAGAAAGAAAGAAAGAAAGAAAGAAAGAAAGAAAGAAAGAAAGAAAGAAAGAGAAAGAAGGAAAGAAGAAGATGCCTACCATAGAGGCAATCAGGGGGTAGGGGCGGAATTTGGAGATATTGGTAGGGTGGTGGAGGGTTGGGTGTTGGAATACTGTGTGGCTGACAAGCAATCATGAACAGCTTTGCAATTGTATATCTCACCGTGGTATAATAATTTTTTAAAAAAAAAATTTAAAGTTCTTTGATGAATCTTTTACCACAAGAAAAATTTGGTTTTCTGTTATATGTCACACACACACACACACATAATTTCTCATAAAGCGCAGTAAAACTTTTTTTTTTTTTTTGGGTCCACTCAAGCTCAGGGGTATCTCCTGGATCTGCACTCAGAAACTACTCCTGGCAGTGCTCGGGACCATATGGGATACTGGGAATCGAACCTGGGTTGGCTCTGTGCAAGGTAAACGCCCTACCCACTGGACTATCACTCCTGCCGAAGTTAAATCATTTTTTTTTGCTTTTTTGGGTCACACCCGGCGATGCTCAGGGGCCACTCCTGGCTCTGCACTCAGGAATTACTCCTGGCGGCGCCCGGTGACCATATGGGATGCCGGGATTGAACCCAGGCCCGCATGAGCCGGCCGCGTGCAAGGCAACGCCCTACCGGCTGGGCTACCGCTCCGGCCCCCCCATTATGTCCTAAAAGCAACTAAAAATAATTAATGCAGTTTCTAAAGGACGATTTACTTTCCATTTATATCAAATTTATTGAAGGAGATATTTGAGAAAAATAAGTTATTTAATTTTTTTCTCAAATATGTGCTACAACTTGCATTTACTTAAATGTTTAAGAATTTGGAGACAATAATATAAAGATTATGCTTATTTAATTATACGATAACACAAATCATAAAACATTCTGCCTCTTAGAAATTACTCCAGGTATTTTACAAGGAACAATATACTTAGAGTACCCAAAAAAAATATACACAACTGCAGAAGCAATTAAAATCAGTAATAAAAATCAAACATAAAATCAGTGTACCATGCCAAAGGCCTTTTGAAATAAAAAAGAGCTTTAAACCTACAGAACATAAAAGAAGGCTAATTCAGTGGTTGTCCTCAATAGAAAAGAGAGGACGTCCCATAGCCCTAGGCTAGTAGCAGAAATTCTTGGGCCTGTGCTGGTAAGTTTTAGGTAAAACATTGTCTTACTCTTAAAGTTTGCCAGTTACTTAATACATCTCTTTTAAAGATACCTTATGTTAAAAAAACACTGTTTCCAAAACATCTTAAGTGTAAGAGTCAATTATGTTCCAGCATACGTTTTTCTATCGTATTTTGGCATTTCGATTTTAAGTAGAAAAACTAGTTAAAAATAGCTATTTTGTTTTTACTTCTAACATAGTCAAGATCCCAAAGATATAAATATCTAGGCACTTATGGATGAATAATAAATAGACGGTAGAAACCAGAACAACCAATTCCCTAGGAAAAAACAACCACAATATGTGCTGCTTTTTGTAAAATCTTTACAATACATATGACTTCTAATAAAGTGGGAAATACCTTCACTTGTCAAGAATGACTGAAAGATAAGCAAATAAGTTTGTTGCAAAATGTTGAACTATTGCTTTTAAAGAGTAGACAGAACTCCTACTCCTTTATAAAAATCAAACTGTAGTCTTCTTTACAGGAATTGTCAATTCTTACTCTTGAACCCTAATTTCTGTGTGAATTCACTGAATGAAGTACAAAATTATTACCTTTGCAACAATGGAACTTCAGTTCATCATGACTTTCTATGATCTGGTATATGCTTAAGATATGGAAAATGGGAGATGGTTGTTCTACCACCAAAAAATATGCATTTATGTGAATATCAAACAAGCTTATTTTGCTAAGAATACTTTTAGTAGTTCTAGCATCACATCACTGTGTTTGAAGATAAAATTTCACACCTCTTCCCCACCTAATTAGAACATGGATATTTTGTGAAATTTATAAGACTGAAATAGAGAGAAAAAAAACATTCGAAATAGGAAAAATTTCTAGAATCTTTTATCCAGAATTTTTTACCCAGGACAGAAGTTAAAAAATATAGGAACCAGAGAATATAGGAACCAGAGAGATAGATCAATGCCTGGCATCACATAAACACTGCCTGCAGTGATCATTGAGCCAAGAAGGAGTAAACCCTGAACACAGCTAGTTATGGCAAAAAAACAAAACAAAACAAAACAGAACAGTGAGAAGATACAAAGGATAAAATGGGTCTGAAGAGACAGTACAGTGAAGTGGGTACTTGTCTTGCACATGACCAAATCAGATTCAATCCATTACCCCATATGATCCCTGAACCCATCAGGAATAATCCCTAAGACAGAGCCATGAGTATCCTTGAGCAAAGCCGAGTGTGGCCCAAATCCAAACAGACAAAAAAAGTATTAAGGCAGAAAAAAGTTTACCTGAAAAAGAAATTTAAGGTCAGAAAGCAAAAATTTGTACTAATTGTCCCTTTCACTCGTATCTCTACCTGACTTTATGAAAACAACATGATACTAAACAGCTACTGCCCACCATTATCAGTTTCAAGAACTGGAGCAGTGCATATTTCATATCAATGCAATGAGACATCGAAAAAGAAAAGCACTTTTCAGGGAGCTGTTGATTGTACAGATAGTAGAAAAGGGAAGGGAAGAGTCGGGGAGAGGAGGGTAGGGGAGGGAGGGAGGGGAGGGGAAAGGAAAAGAAAACATCCTTTTTACCCCCAAAAATATATTTTCATTGCCTTTTCATTTGTAAAATAATCACATAATTTAACTATCTCATCTGAATATACATTATATTAGTGTAGATACTATATGAAACTATTTTAAGCTCAGATAACACATTTATATGAAAACTGCATGTAAATATATTTTAAGATATATCTGTGTTTTATCTGAACCATTCTCTATTTTTGAAATGATTCTAAACAAATATTTCATACTAAGAGTATTATAGAATTCAGTATTGTCAACAGGGACAATACTGTTACCAATATACAAGTTAACAATCATTTCAGTCTGTCATATTTTCCTCATATCTTAGTCCCTGCATATCATTAAAATGAAAAGAAAATTATAAGATACTTATATGATAACATTTTTATTGTTATCCCAACATTAATTTTATTGACAGTCAAATTATATCCTATCAATTATGAATGAATTTATATCCTAATAACCTCATAATTCATCATGGAGTCTTTTGATATATATTTAAAAATGTACCATAATTTTAGTTATTTATATTTAATATTCACAAATGTCCTTATAAATAATATTCTGACAGTTTAAACGATAGTAAGTCCATACTTAGTGTTTCATATTTCCTTCTACTCCTGTGATGACTTGGACATAAGTAGTCCTAATTTAAATATTCCTTAATTATTGTACTTATTGGAAATTGAGTCAGTTGGGGTTGGGCCACACTCAGCAATGCTCAGGGCTATATGTGGTGTCAGGGATCTGAACTAAGGTCATAGGTATCAAAGCCACATAGAAGGAAAATTTAATTACTATCAGTTGTCTACTACCTCTCTTGCCTTATCCATTGTGTTTCTAAAGACTTGGAAAACTGAGTAACTGAGAGTGAGGAAGAACCAAGGTTAAGGGAATTGGCATAATCTTAACTAGGGAAGATTGAAATGAAGGAAAATGGTAGAAAATTCAATTTCAAAATAACAGTGAATAGGCTCTGTTTAAGGGAAAATAAGACATTGGATCTCAGTGATTTCTTTCTGCTTCAGGTATATACACATTCTTATTAAGTGTGATTTAATCTTATGGCTCCTCTACCCTGTAACATGTAGGTCATCATTATTTGAATCAGCTTTAGAATTAGTAACATTAACAAATTTAAAAGGATTCCCCAAATAAAAATTCTATGATAAAAACGTTTGTATTTGGCAATCATGGATGTATTTTCAAAGATATTAGCAAAAGCTGCAGGTGCTGGAACACTATGTGACCGAAGCCTCCAAATATGAACAACGTTGTAATTGTATATCTCACAGTGGTATAATAAAATGTTTAATTAAAAAAGATATTAGCAAAAGCTTAAATATTCTGCAACAAATACTATAACCTCAAGAATGGATTTTAGAAATTTTTTTGCTCCATAACCTTGCTCTTTTGAAATAAAAAGGTAAGGCTAATTGAACTTCCTTTTTAATATAATACAAGTCTGCTTATTAAATTTCTTCACATTTTTTTGTCTCTCACAGTATCCATAATACATGTTGTAGTTTAAGGAAAATCTAAACCAAAAATTGGACTTGGAGAAGCCAGTAATTAATTATCAGATAGTAAGCAATTATCAAATCATTTAAAATTTGAAATGTCTCTTTCATGGTTATTAACTAGCCATTTTGTTTGATTCCTCTAGTACAAATTCTCAATCTTTTGTATAGCCAAGTGGATACAGCCATTATATACCTGGTTTAAAATAAATAAAAAACTAGTTCTTAAATAAGAGGACTTGACTGCACCATCTGTCACATTTAGTTCACTCTATATTTGTTTGGTGATAGAGGTGATCATCTATGCTTAGCTAAATGATTTATCCAAAGGAACATTAAATGTCTTGTGTCTTCATGACAGGAGGTGGTTTTCAAACTTCATACAGAGAGGATGCCTGACACCTTCCCTTTTATAAAAACTAAATGATAGGGCTTTATTTTCCTTGATGATTTGATTTTAGAGACAGCTGTCAAGGCCATAGAGAAAGTACAGGGGATAAGGTGTTCTCCTTGCACATAGCTGACCCTAGTTTGAACCTGGGAACCACATACGGTCCTCTGAGCACTTTGAGGAATGAAATCTGCACATTGCTGCATATATCCTTCCAAAACACCAAGAACAAAAAATGGAAGAGATTTTTTTTTTATAGGAAGACATTTCTAGGCCCAAAATCTGCAAGAGATTTATTTACACATATTTTAAATATACAGAAATTAATTTTTTTAATTTTTTATTATACCACCTTGAGACATACAATTATAAAGGTGTTCATAATTGGCTCTTGGTTATACAGTATTCCAGCACCCATTCCTCTACCAGTGCCCCATTTCCACCACCAATGTACCCCACCCCCTCCCGCCCACCCCCCAGGCTGCCTCAATAGCAGATAGCTGCATTTCCTCTCTTTCTCTCTCTCTCTCTCTCTCTCTCTCTCTCTCTCTCTGTCTCTGCATCTCTCTCTGCCTCTTCTTTTACACATTGTGGCTAACCCTGCAGATATTTAGAGTTTATCACTTAAGTCTCTTTGTGTATATTCAATGATGAGTTTTAATCTGCCATTACCATTTCACACATTTAGTAAAACACTGGTATCTATTTATATCCTATTAATGAATGCAGTCATTCTATATCTGTCCTTTTCCTTTTGACTAATTTCACTCAGCATGATGGTCTCCATGTCCATCCATTTGCAGGTAAATTTTATAATTTCATCTTTTCTGACAGCTGCATAGTATTCCATAGTGTAGATGAACCACAGATTGTTTAGCCAGTCCTCTGTTCTCAGGCATTTAGGTTGTTTCCAGATTCTAGCTATAGTGAATAGCGCAGAAATGAATAAAGAAGTACAGATAGTGTTTCTGCTATGTGTTTTTTGGTCTCTCGGGTATATCCCCAGGAGTGCTATTGCTGGATCAAATGGGAACTCAAGATCTAGTTTTCGGAGGAATGCCCATATTGGTCTCCAAAAGGGCTGGACCAGTCGGCACTCCCACCAACAGTGGATGAGAGTCCCTTTTCTCCCCCACATCCATGCCAGCACCGGTTGTTCTTGCTGTTTTGGATGTGTGCCAGTCTCTGTGGTGTGAGATGGTACCTCATTGTTGTTTTGATTTGCATCTCCCTGATGATTAAAGATGAAGAGCACTTTTTCATATGCTTTTTGGCCATTCGAATTTCTTCCTTTTTGGAAGTTTCTGTTCATTTCTTCTCTCCATTTTTTGATGGGGTTGGCTTTTTTTTTTCTTGTGAAGGGCTACCAGTGCCTGATATATCCTGGATATTAACCCCTTGTCAGATGGGTATTGGGTGAATATCCTTTCCCACTCTGTGGATTGTCTTTGTATCTTGTTCACCGTTTCTTTTGAGGTGCAGAAGCATTTCAATTTTATATAATCCCATTTGTTTATCTTTGAGAGCTGCTACTTGCTCTCCCTGTGACCAGCCGATCACAAGGCGCCAGGAGGGATGGCGGGTCCTAGCCCTGGCCTGCCACCCTAGCAGATCCTTGCAACAAGTCAGACAACCCTCCACTCCATGAGGGCCTCCATTTTCTACATCCGGACTTCTCTCTTGTCAGAACTCCACCCAGCAGACCAGCCTATCATAGCCCCCGCGCCCCAAGTGGCCGCGCGGTTCATCAATAAATGTTGGACTTAGAGATCACTACAAGAGTATGCTACCTGCACGGCAGAGCCTGGCAAGCTATCCGTGTTGAATTTGATATGCCAAATACCAGTAACAATTATAGACCTCATTCTGAAATGGATTGAGGCTCTTTATGTTCCTGGAGCAAGCAGATGCCCTTTGGCTCTACTAGCATGAGACAGGACATATGGAGATGTTACTGGGGCCCACTTGAGCAATTCGATGATGAACGGGAAGGTAGTGATAGTGATAGTGATAGTTTATCTTTGCTTCCATTTTCTTGGTCAGTGGTGTGTCGTCTTTAAAGATACTTCTAGTTTCGATGCCGTAGAGCCGCTTTCTCCTATGTTTTCTTCGATGTACCTTATAGATTAATGTCTGATGTTGAGATCAATAATCCATTTTGATATGACTTTTGTGCATGGCGTTAGATGGAGGTCTAAGTTCATTTTTTACACGTAGCTGCCCAGTTTTCCCAGCACCATTTGTTGAAGAGGCTTTCTTTGCTCCACTTAATAATTTTTGCTCATTTATCGAAGATTAAGTGGTTGTATATTTGAGAGTGTGTTTCAGGATATTCAGTTCTATTCCATAGGTCTACGGGTCTGTCTCTATACCAATACCACACTGTCTTAATTACAAATGCTCTGTAGTAGAGCTTGAGGTTGGGGAAAGTGATATCTCCCCATCTTCTTTTTCCCAAGGATATTCATGGGGGTTTATTATTCCATACAAATTTCAGGAGTGTTTGTTCAATTTCTTTGAAGAACATCATGGGTATCTTTATAGGGACCGCATTGAATCTGTATAAAGCCCTAGGGAGAATAACCATTTTGATAATGTTAATCCTTCCAATCCATGAGCAGGGAATGTGTCTCCATTTCCTCAGGTCTTCTTTTATTTCCTGAAGTAATGTTTTGTAGTTTTCTTTATAGAGATTCTTTACATTCTTTGTCAAACTGGTTCCTAGGTATTTGATTTTCTGTGGTGCAATTGTGAATGGGATAGTTTCTTTAATGTCCCTTTCTTCTCTTTCGCTGTTTGCATATAGGAAGGCCATTGACTTTTGGGTATTGATTTTGTACCATGCCACTCTACTATAGGAATGACTTATTTCTAGGAGCCTCTTGGTAGAGAGCTTCAGGTTTTCCGGGTATAATATCATGTCATCTGCAAATAGTGACAACTTGGCTTCTTCCCTTCCTATCCAGATGCCCTTAATGTCTTTTTTCTTCCCTGATTGCTATGGCAAGTACTTCCAGTATTATAATGAGTAGAAGTGGTGAGAGTGGGCAGCCTTGTCTTGTCCCTGATCTTAAGGGGAAGGCTTTTAGTTTTTCCCCCATTGAGAATGATGCTCGCTGTGGGCTTGTAGTAGATGGCATGGATTATATTGAGGAAGGTTCCTTCAAACCCCATTTTACGGAGAGCTTTTTTCACCGAACTGGTGTTGAATCTTGTCAAATGCCTTCTCTGCATCTATTGATATGATCATATGGTTTTTATTTTTTTTATGTTGATATGATGTATTATGTTGATTGACTTGCAGATGTTGAACCATCCTTGCATTCCTGGGATGAATTCCACTTGGTCATGGTGTATAATCTTTTTGATGACTCTTTGGATTCTATTTTTGTGTATAATCTTTTTGATGACTCTTTGGATTCTATTTTTGTGTATAATCTTTTTGATGACTCTTTGGATTCTATTTTTGTTGAAGATCTTAGCATCTGTGTTCATCAGGGAGATTGGTCTGTAGTATGCCTTTTTTGTGACATCTCTGTCTGCTTTGGGTATCACGGTGATATGTGCCTCATAAAAGCTATTTGGGAGTGTTTCTGTTAGACATTAATTTTTAAATTATTGGTATTTAAATAGTTTCAGCATTGTAGAAGTTTCTGGGAATTATAAATAGAATCATATAAAATTGGATATAGAATCAAGATTGTAAATAAAAAGTATAAAATAATAGAAAATAATATAAAATTTAAGAAACACAGAATCTCAATCTAGAAGATTCAGTATTAATTCATCAATAAAATATGAAAAGATTTGATGAAAGGACATGAATCAAATTTATAAAAACAAAAAGAGAATATCACATGTATTTTTATTATAACTGTCACTGTATCACTGTATCACTGTCTTCCCTTTCATCATCGTTTTTTTTTGAGCGGGCACCAGTAACATCTCCATATGTCCTGTCTCATGCTAGTAGAGCCCAAGGGCATCTGCTTGCTCCAGGAACATAAAGAGCCTTAAACATTCCATCAGGTCATGGGAACGAAGTATATAATTGTTACTGGTATTTGGCATATCAAATACAACTCGGGTAGCTTGCCAGGCTCTACCATGCGTGTGGCATACTCTTATAGTCACCTCTTATCTCCAGAATTTTATTATAACACCGTGATATATACAATTACAAAGATTTTCATAATTGGGTCTCCATCATACAGTGTTCCAGAACCCATCCCTCCACCAGTGCCGCATTCCCATAACACTCCCTCCTACCCACCACCAGACTGCCTCTATAACAAACTCATTTTCTTTCTCTCTTTATCTCTCTCCATCTTTGTCTCTGTTTCTCTCTCTCTCTTCTCTTACACATTGTTGCTTGCTCTACAGATTTTTATGATTTAACATATAAGACTCTATGTGTACATTCAACGGTGAATTCTAGTCTGACATTCCCATTCCCCATTCTCCATCAGTCACCCGTTTGTTACACCTACAATGATCATTATCGTGTATATATGTGCAAGATCTTGGGAAGGGCCTGGTCCTAAACTTGATTATTATCTAAGTCTGTCACGTGGCCACAGAGCAGCCACGTGCCTGCCCAACTGTGGGTCTGGTCTGTACCTGCCCAGCTGTGGGTCTGGTCTGTAGCTTATCGGGCTTTGCTGGTTGTGGTGGCTGACTGCTCATAGCCACACCGGCTGGGACATGGAGATGGAAGAGATGGGTGGAGGGTCCCCGAACACCACTCCAAGTCCAGCTGGTGAGGCCTACCCCACGTGTATACTGGCCCTAGGAGCTTTGTTGCCCTCTGCCAGGAGCTGAGCTTAACCATATTCCTGTGGCTCCATGTGTCGCTCCACGTGGGTCAAGCAGCACAGCTTATCACATGTATTCTTAAAGGAAACTTAGATGGGCATAAGAAAAAAAAAATTTAAATATCAAACCCAAAATAATCTATTAGGAAATCTGGCATTAACAAGGAAATTAAGCTGAAGCAATTTCCCCGATGTCAGCTATTAGAGTGGGCTTCAGAGCTACACCTCCTGGATCATTATATAGCAATAAAGTTAAGAAATAATTTCCACAATTTGATAAAAATTTCTTACAATTAAATTCACCTACATAATTAAAAAATTTGAAGGTAATTTAACATTTCGTTGATAAGCAAGAGACACAATGCTACTGCATAAGCACTTTTCCAAAAGACAAAGGAGAAGGAGAAACCAAATGAAAAGGGGACCCAATTAAAAGAAAGTCTGGGAATCAAAATAATTACCCACAATATTTTAAAAATAATCCTAGCAGGATCATTGAGCTAGATATTCTAGGCAACTTTTTATTTTTTGGTTTTAGTTGGGAACAAACATCAGAGGAATCAAGGAAACGATCTTCAAGAAATGGCTATCGATGATTGTGATTACAGGAAATGTACTGTTGAGTGAGCAAATATCTTAAAGGTATGATGAAGGAATGATGCATGTATTTCACAAAGGAAACAAGAAAATTGAAAATTGAAAGAAATCAGACAGCTTTAAATTAAATCCAGGGCTCTGCTGTAGATGAAAGTAAAATATAGCTTAATTTTAGCAATCAAATGTAAGAAGAGTAAAATTCAGGGGTGGGGTGGGGAGGATAAGCCATACTCAGTGATTCTCAGACTTGTTTCTGTGCTAAGAGATGATTCCTAGTTGTCTACATGTGGTTCCAGGAATCGAATCCAGTTCTGCCACATGCAAGACAATTGCTCTGGCCATTTTATTGTCTGTTCAGTCCCAAGAAAAGTGAATTTTATTGTGACACTTGTAATACTGTTTCAACAGAACTGGTTAAGTAACATTGAAGAGTGTTTAGTTGGCAGTGAACGAATAATGCCATAACAATAAAAAATAAACCTGTAGCAAAATTTAATAGATGAATAGAAATTCCAAATTGCTCCTTATAATATTGCATTAAAGAGACACTCCATTAAATTTTGATTTAAAGAATTAAGAATTATTCTACTTACATATCAAAATAGATATTAATAATTAACAATTGTTAGGAGAAAAAGTAAAACAAATAGGGTGGTAATAGTATATCTCTTTCTTAATAATAAGTACCAGAGCAATAGCACAGGACTAAGGTCCTTGCCTTGCACATAGACTACATGATCAAACCCAGGTCCAAGCACCGTAGCCCAGCAGGAAATAATCCCTGAGATCAGTCAGGAGTTAAGTCTTGCCCTTCTAGGCGTGTATACACACACACACACACACACACACACAAAAAAAAAAAACAAAATAAGTATGAAAAATAGATTTTAAATAAACTTCAATAAAGGTGTGTAAAAACTAGCATTCTGTGTTTTGAGGCATTAGTAGGATAAAATAAATAATTATATAATCTACAACTAGGGATTAAGAAAAAGAACACTTTTTAAGTGCATTTTTTAAATTTTTTTACCTATTTTTAAAAAACATAATATTTTTGTAAGATGTACTTTTTAAATATAAATATTTCACAATTTTCAAATTCTGATATAATTTATTTTCTTTAGGAATGTCCTAACAATCATCTCTGAGAACTTTAGTTTTGTATAAAACTATAATTGAGTTTATTAGCCAGTAAGACACTCATATACTGAGACTTTGAATGTATATTCTTGTAGAGTGTAGTGGTATGAAAATATCTTTATATTTTTAAATAAATCATGCTTTTCTTTTTGATGCATTTTGGGTCACACTTGGAAATGCTCAGGAATTACTCCTGGCTCTGCAATCAGGAATTACTCCTGGCGATACTGGGGGACCATATAGGATGCCAAGGATCTAACCCAAGCTGGCCTTATGCAAGGCAAGTACTTTTGCTCTGGCCCCAGGGTTTACTTTTTGTCAGAAACAAAAACAGTGGAGTTCATCATCAGCTTTGAAACATAAAACTTAATGGCCTGGTTCATCAATTCACCTCTGTGAACTAGTTACTAGTTTTCCCAGATAACTTTCATCCCAGATAAAGTTCAGATAAATTCAGGTTACCCTATTCTTTTTTCATTTCTTTATTTACATTCCAATTATTTCCATTGACAAATCAGATATTTTGAAAAATTCTTCATATACATAAATCTGTCAAAGCTTTACTGATGCCATATATCAAATGATAACAGATATTTGCTTCAATTATAACTGAACCCATTTTTCCTAATATATTTTGGGTTCCATGTTATAAATTACATAAATATATAGTCACAACTCTAAACAACTACTGTTTATATAGCAGGTGCCAAAGATATGTTTCCATGTTGAGCTGACTTCATCATCATTATCACCCTTTTCCAATTTATGGTCTGCAATAAAATTTTTTCACAAGTTACATATAAACAAAAGGGTAGTGTTTTATCTCTAAACAGCTTTTATATGTGCTAATAAAACTCTCCTAAAAGAAAGTATAAAAAAAACCTGTGATTCATAAGTAGAGATATATAGTAGTCACTTTCACTGGATCACTTTAATGTGATTTTGTCTTTTAGAAGAGTACATAAAATGAAAGTTAAATTTTTTTCTGAGATCATTAAGTATGAAAATATACAGCAATGAGCTATTTATATCTCTATAAATTCCTATTTTAACACACATCTAAATCTAAACAGGGATGGAAGAAACAAATTCAAAACTCTGATATCCTATGAGAAAAATTAATTCTTCGAACCCAATTTGAAAAAAAGCCTCAGTAGCTTCACAAATGAAAGTTTACATTCAAGGATTATTGAGCAGAGACATTTTCCTGTTACATCAGGGACAGAGAGATACTTTGAAAAATAACATTGACCCACTCATTCCTCACCAGGCAGCAATGTTTTCCTACCAGTCAACTACTTCTCTTTCTCAGAAGTGAGCAGGGTAAACCTCTGGTCTTTAACAGGCTGAAGAGAAGATGTTGCCAACAGAGCTATTCCCTTTGCAGTGGCACAAAAAGAACGCCAGTGCATGCAATGAGACAGAGACTAGGAACTGGCAGATCTGTCCTCAGAGTTTCCCCATACCAGCTTGAAACAGACAATTTCCACTATAACTTAGTCTTTTAGGTCATGGCATCATCAGAAGGTGGCTGAAGTTAACATAACAGTAGCTTACCTGAGGTACCCTATTCAAGCACTGACAGTCATTGACAGGCAGAGAAGGTAATGAACAACCAGTAGGAATTAAAAATAAGAAAAAAGGACTCAATTATTTCCCTGGAGCACAGAGGTCAAGATAAAACTGAGGGTAGAAAAAAAAAAGGGCAGGAGCAGGGATGGTGTAAAATGGAGAACTCTAGTGGTTCTTTGAGAAACAAGAGATCTCAGAGATGAACTAGAGACAGACAAAGTAGGAAAGTAGCTAGATATGTAACATCACTAATTCTTCTGTGGTCTCTCATGCATGCTGAAAGAAATGGAAAATAATAACAAGTGAAGAAATGCTGGAAGGTAAGTACAGCAATAAATCCCAATCCTGAGCAAGCAATAATAATTTATGGTTTTCCTTGAAGAAATTACTCATCCCGAGCATGACAAACTCCAAGGAGAAAATAGTGGCAGAATAATCAGTTATGTAACAACTTCTTAGGAAAGCTAAACCTGAACTGATTCTCCAATACGAATGCATAATTATAAGGAAAAAAGCAACAAGAATTCTCATCGCCCTTTTCATACAGAATCACCTAGGGTGGTGTAAATAATAGTGAATATCAATATTTAGCTCCCCTTTAAAGGATTCTAATTTAAAGCAGCCTCAGACAGGTCTTGGATCATTTTTAACTCTGAGTAATTCTAGCGCAGATAGAGTTACAAACACTAACCAAGGAAGAATTAAATGCTAAGGTTTTAGAGCTTTGGGGTCTTTGCTTACATGTAATTCTTCTCTTCTCTTCCATTTTTACAAAACTATTGGAATCATCACCAAAATTCAAAGTAGACTATTTGTAGTGCTGCTCTAGCATTAGCTCTCCAGTTATAATTTCTCTTGTTCTTATCATTTTAAACATCATGTTTTTATAGTCCTCCCGTCATCTCCCCATGCCATCTTCTCTATGGGTATCTTTAGTTATAATGTCAATATCCACTATTTTGTCCTTTATGTTTTTCTGTTGATGAATCTTATGCTCTTATATGACACAAATAGGTAAAATCATCTAAAACATGTCTCTTTCTTTAAATTTATTTCACTTTACATAACTATCTTGACCTCTTTCCAATTTGCTATGATTATTAAAATTTTGTCTATAAAAATAGCTGAGTAGTATTTTTGTTTTATAAATGTACCACAGATTCCTTATCCATCCATCCATCCATCCATCCATCCATCCATCCATCCATCCATCCATCCATCCATCCATCTATCCATCCATCCATCCATCCATCCATCCATCTATTAGCACTCTGATCAGTTGATCAGGGAGAAATGTGTTAACTCTAGTTGTTAGTTAACCATAAATTAGCTAATTTATGGTTATGGTTGGGATTCTCATGAATTATTTAATGTGTTTATCATAAGGACAGTTTGATGTTTAAAAAACTTTAGCTTCTCAAATCAGTTATTGGCTAAGGGTGAGGAATAGCAGGAGAAATGAAGATGCATGAATAAGAGATTTAATTACAAATTAAAATAAAAATTTGAAGGTAGTGAATTTGTTACTATCTTGACAGAGGTAATAGTTTCATGCTTTGTACCATCAGAATTTTGAAATTTAAAATATAACAACTCACCTTTTAATTTTACCTTTCAGGACTGTTTTATTTTATATAATAGAGAGTATTTTTTTAATTTTCCCTCTGGAGAAGCTCAGGTTCTCTCTTGACCACATAGCCCTCTTCATATTCCCTCACAATGTTTTTCTGAATTTCTTTTTAAAAAACCTATTTTGCTTCATAAAAAAAAAAAAGAAAAAATCGATTTTTTACCAGTATTATTTGTACATTTCAAATTGTTTCCTTAAATACCTTTAAAAATCTATAAATCTGAGGCCAGGAATGAGACTCAAATGACAGAGTACATGTTTTACATATGAGATCCTTGGTTCAATTTTTTAGTTTTTATGGTCACCTGAGAACTTATGGATACAAACCTGGTGGTCCCCAAGCATTGCTGGACTTAAGCACTATGAGAAATAAACCCCCCCCCAAAAAAAAACACACAGAAATGTGTGAGCAAAGTGATGATAAAGATCTTAGCACTAAATAATTTATCCAACTAACCCATGATAGTACATAAAATGTCTTCCAGTTATTAAAGCTATACATATTGGGGCCGGAACAATAGCCCAGTGGGTAGGGCATTTGCTTCGCATGTGGCCGGCCTGTGCTGGCCCTGGTTCGATCCCCGGCATCCCGTATGGTTCCCTGAGCACCGCCGGAGTAATTCCTGATGCAGAGCCAGGAGTAACTTCTGAGCATTGCCAGGAGTGACCCAAAAAGCAAAATAAATAAATAAATAAATAAATAGAAAGATAAATAAATAAATAAAATAAAGCTATACATATTGGATGAGAATGGTGATGTTCCCTACAGAAATCATTATTTAGTACCAAAAAGTTATCTGCATCTTTCAAAGAGATCACTTATTCACATAAACAAAAAAATCTAATAAAAAATGAAAAAAATCAGGAGCAAGTTTATAGTAGGAAATTCTGAATTCCTGAGTACTTGCCAGAGGAAAGTGCAATGATAGGATTATATGCTAACTCTCAACAGTATTCATCAAAGAATTAGATGTGCTATACATATTATCCTGTTTAACTTAATCGATATTGTTTTTGTTGGCATTGCTAAAACACTTACTTTTAGGAATGCTTATATGAATATCCCTTAAAAAAATTAATGACCTTGTGATTGTTCAGGTAGCTCCATACTTATTGATGTTCTCCATATAAGTAATTCTCTTTTAATATAGAAATCAAAATTTAAGTTTGTTTCCACTTTGATAAGGATCGACGAGCCTCTATTAAATTTATATTTACATACAAAGAGACTGATATTAGGACATGTAGCCTCAAAATCCCCACAAAAATCTCTCATTAAAAACTCTACATAACAAAGAATTTCTAATTTAGTAAACTCTTCTGGTGAATTATGGTTAAAGAGTATAAGAAGGAGGTAACTTCAAATTGAAGAAAACACTATGAAACTGATATATTTCACTCAATAGCATAAATGTGTCAACTATCATAGTATTTGACTTTTTTAATATACAAAAGTGATTTTGAAAATATTTTCAACTGATACCAATTAGTTTCAGTTGAAAATCAGATCATGAATACCAAATTCAGATCATGCTGTGAAAATAGAGATATTTCAATAGAAATAACAGAGGGAGTGTATATATGTCATTTTTTCATTGAGAGACAAAAATTACCTTATACGCAAGCCGAGTGAATCATAGTTGCATTATAATTTATGTTCAACTCTAGATATGTCCTTGGAACGATTTAATATTAAAGACTCTTCATTTATAATCATCTAAATTAAGTGAAAGAAACACTAGGACTTGGAGAACAAATGCTCTTACTCTAGTAGTTTTGTAATGGCTTTCCCAGCATAAAGACTTAATGGAGATTTTTTTATTATTGCTCTTAATTAGATTGAACACCTCTAGGGAGATGATCTCTTGTGACTCAAATTAATTTGCTGAGAATCATGAGAGTATTTAGGAAATACCATAACGGGAGTATAAACTCTGCAAAGAATGCTTATTTTCAAAGTGTTGAGTTTATGCAGTCATGGCAATTTATTTACAATATGTATTTGTGCTTTTTAATTTGTACTTTTCCGGCCAAGTCTTGGCATTATTATGAAACTTACAGGGGAAAAACACTAGTTTTACTTTTTACCTAATATTCTTTGCCTGAATGAGAAGTACATTTACTTCATTAAAAAATACCAGTCTGTATATAATACTAAGGGTCTGTGCTACACTTGATCACTTGATCACTTGAATCCCGTTATTCATCGACTTGCTCGAGCGGGCACCAGTAACATCTCCATTGGACCCTATCACTTGCCAATGTAGCCCAAAGGCATCTGGTTGATTCAGGAATATGAAGAGCCCCAAACCATTCCTTCAGGGTCTGACAAGGAAGTCTGACCATCTTGTAGGTGGGCGGCCACATGATCTTTTGACATCCTTTGGGATCCAGTCGGTAACGGCTCTAGTCCAGCGGTTGTCTCCAAATCGCATTACATGTCCAGCCCATCTGATTTTCGATGCCTTGGCAAATGAGACAGCATCCCTGATTCTGGAATAGCGACGGAGGTCAGAACTCCGAATTCCTTCTCTCACTTGAGTGAGGCGTGATATTCCAAGCATAGCTCTTTCGATTCCTCTCTGGGAGACCCGAATAGCATTCTCATCCTGCTTTCGTAGGGCCCAGGTCTCTGAGACATATGTTAATGCAGGGAGAATGGTGGAGTCAAAGAGATGTACCCGGAGCCGAAGGTTCTTTGTCTTTTTACCTATTTCTTCGATGCTTTTGAAGGCATTCCATGCCGCTCTCTTCCTCCTGCGCAGCTCAGGTTTTAGGTCGTTCATCATGTTGATTTCTCGACCTAGGTACACATAACTGCTGCATTCAGAGATGTTTGTTCCATTGAGAGTGAATAGGGCCTCTGGAACTAGTTTATTTTTCATAAACATGGTTTTCTTTAGATTCAGCTGTAGACCTATCTTTCCACATTCTTGGTTGAAGTCAGCCAGCAATTGAATCACTGTGAAATATGCAATTATAAAGTAGTTCATGATTGTGTTTCAATGATATAATATTCCACCACATATCCCTCCACCAGTGCACATTCCCCACCACCAATGTCCCCAGTTTCCATCCTGTCCTACTCTCCAATTTCCTTTTTCCTGTCTCTTTCTCTGTGTCTCTCTCTGTGTCTCTGTGTTTCTGTCTCTGTCTCTATCTCTGTCTCTGTCTCTGTCTCTGTCTCTATCTCTGTCTCTGTCTCTGTCTCTATCTCTGTCTCTCTCTCTGTCTCTCTCTCTCTTTCCCACCTCTCACTGTCTCCTGGTGGTCATTGTGGTTTGCAACACAGGTACTGAGAGGTTATCATATTTGTCCCTTTTAACTATTTTCAGCATGCAGTTCTTGTCCAGAGTGATAATATCCAACTGTCCTTGTCATAGTTGTTCCTTATCTATCCTAACTCTACCCTCCACCACTCATCACTTGTGGCAAGCTTCCAATCATGGACCAGTCCTCCTGGCCCTTGTTTCTATTGACCTTGGGTATTAGTCTCATTTTGTGTGTGTGTGTGTGTTTTCTATCCCACAAACAGTATAATCATCCTATGTCTGTCTCTCTCTCTGACTAATCTCACTCAGCACAACACTCTCCATGTCCATACATTTAAAAGCAAATTTCATGATTTCATTTTTCCTCGTGGCTTCATGATATTCCTTTGTGTAGATATGTCAAGGTTTCTTTCTCCAGTAGTCTGTTCTTGAGCACTAAGTTTGTTTCCAGATAGATATTGTGAATAATGCTGTAATGTAAAGTGCAGATGGTGCTTCTGCTCTGTGCTTTTGGGCCCCTGGGATATATTGCCAGAAGTGGAATTTCTGAGTCATAGGGAAGTCCAGTTTATTGTTTTTTTCATAACTGCCCATATGTTTTCCAAAAATGGCTGGGCCAGTCGATATTCCCACCAATAATGAATCCCACCAATAATGAGTCCCTTTCTCCCTGCTTCCACACCAGCACTGGTTATTTTTAGTTATATGTCAGCCTCTGTGGTGTGAGATATCTCATGTTTGTTTTGATTTGTATCTCCCTGATGGTCAGTGATATAAGGTGATTTTTAATTTGCTTTTGGCCATTTTTTTATTTCTTCTTTGAGGAAGATTATATTACTTTCCCCATTTTTTGATGGGGTTGTATGTTTTTATTTTTGTACAGTTCTATCAGTGCCTTATATATTTTGATATTAATACCTTTAAGGTGGGTATTGGGTGAATAATTTTTCCTATCTGTGGACTGTTGTTATATATTGCTCACCATTTCTTGATAATTTATTTTTCACTAAAAAATGTGATTAAAAAAGATAAAGTTGACTGAATTTTGTTGTTTACATTTTAACAAGATCATAAACTTGTCAACCAAAAGTGGCAAAGAATGGAGATTTTACACATTGTTACAGATACTATATGAGTTACAGATACTATGTGCTTAATAACAATTCATGTAGTTAAGTGAAGCATTTGTTTAACTACATCAGAGACGGTGGGTTTAAAAAAGAGCAAACAGGACATCAAGAGATAGTATAGTGGGCAGGGTTCTTGCCTTGCAAACAGCCTACCTTGGTTCAATCTCTGGTACTTCTGGTACTCCATATTGGCCCTAAGCCCTACCAAGAGTAATCCCTGAGCACAGAGCCAGAAACCCTGAGCACCATCAAATGCAAAAACCAACCAACAACAACAGCAAATAATATATCTTATTAAAACTATGAGATTGGAGGATGATGTATGAGAGTCATGATCAGAAAAGTAGAAAGGGAGTAAAGATAGTGATCTTCAGAATTCAGCAGACAGGGAGTATCAGAGAAAATAAGAATTATTAAAAATCAGAATTATTACAGGGAAATCATGTCTGCTATTCTTCAAAGTTCTTGTACAAGATACTCCCTGTAATAAAAAAAAAACAGGAGAAATAAAGAAACATCATAAGATTCTGCCTCCTGATTACCTGAGAAGTACCCTTGTGAACTGAGTAACTTGTAAAAATGGTTCAAGTTATACTGTCTTTCTGGGGTAGTGGGATTGGAAGTTCTATTATTATATGCCTGTAATTCTACTATAAAATAGTGTAAATTATGGTGTCTAAATAAAAATATTAATAAAATGAATATAATCTTTGAGCAAAAGAATAAAGCTGTTGTTGAATGGGAATAGGAAACAAAGGTCAATTATGCAAAGTTACCAGTTATTGCATAAGTTAACAAAGGTAAGGTTGATGTAAATTATTTTTCTGCTACTTACTCCTATGGTAGAACACTTAAAACTGAGAATTTTCTATAAATGTAAATGTCTCTTATAAAAAGGCAGCTTCTATTAGATTTCAGAGCTTTTCTTATGTCTGTTCTTTTCTTAAAATGATCAGTCTAAATAAGCATTATTAGGCCAAGAGACACTGTCCACACTTTGCATGTGAGGGAAAACAAAATGCACGACCCTCAAATTATTTTCCCCCTGTATTTCAGGGTGGCAAATTTTGCTACTTTGTATACGAAATCTGATAGTCTTAAAAATCAAGGGAATGTGAACTAGGATAATATTGACTGTTTGTTATGTACTTATTATAACATCTAATATTGAATTTGGGGGATATGTGGAGGAAATAGAAAATATAGTATAAAAATCAGTGAACTACAGAATAATAGGTGAATGATAACAATGAATACACTAATTTTATAAGGAAATCAGTTTAAAGGAATAGGCAGAATAAGTTCTTGCTTGGTCTAATAACTAAATTGATATAAGACACTACTAAAAAGAGCAACAAATGTCTATGCACAAAATCCTCACACACAGGAGACCTAAAGATAATCAAGTAACTGATTTTTATGCTATTCTGAAGTCAGAAGGCATTAGTGGGGGGGTCATAAGTTTCATAGTAGAGGAAAACAGGAAAGATCAGATAAATCTTGCTAAAAGACCTTTCAATACAGAAGTCTTTCTAGTACAAAAGGTTACGGCTGGTAATAGTTGTTTTCCTTGTATATACCCCTTCTAAACACTTTAGGAAGTTAAAGGAGAGTTTAAAATATATTTAGAGTCAGCAAGGTCATTGTTGTAGTCAACTGATATCATCCGGTGTCAAAGTATCACATTTGAGGGTCATGCATTTTGTTTTTCCTCACATGCAACGTGTGGACACTAAAACAGTGGCCCTGAAGGGACAAAACTACCTGACATTGTGGCTTAATTTTAATAAATTGGACTCGACATCCTATAGTCAAGAAACCCATTTCCTGGGCCAGAGCGATAGCACAGCGGGTAGGGTGTTTGCCTTATATGCTGCCTACCTGGGTTAGATCCCCGGCATCCCATATGGTCCCCTGAGCACCACCAGGAGTAATTCCTGAGCAAAGAGCCAAGAGTAACCCCCTGAGCATTGCCAGGTGTGACCTAAAAAAAAAAAAAAGCCTTTTCCTTCTTGTAAAGGCTCCTAAGATAGTGTTTGGTCTTACAGTAGACCCCATATTCATTTTTAAAGATGGACCCAGGTGGGACAGTAATTCTGTTGACCAACTGCAGGAGTTTTAATCCCTCCACATTACCCCTAACCTGCCAATGCCCACATTCTCAAACAACCACTCTAAAAAAAAAACAACTTAGGAGATGTTCAGGCAGTCTTGCAGTCAACAGGGCACTTTTTTGTAGATATCCAACTTGATTTTTTTCTAGCCCACAAAACTATCAACCAAGTGTGTTTTCATTCTTTTGAAAATGAAAATCAGTAAAATGTCTAAATAGCATGTTGAGGGAAGTAGGGAGAAAACCAAAGTAAAAGTGAAAGTGCTTCCTTTCACAAGGGGCATACCCCCACTTTGATCCCAGACTCCACCACATGTGGTCCCCTGAGCAACACTAAGACAGACCTCTGACTACAAAGCCAGGAATAGTCACTAACCAGAACAAGCAAACAAAAACAACAAATAAAACAGATTATGGAGAGAGAGACAGAGACAGAGACAGAGACTGAGATGGACAGTCTGAGACACAGTCAGAGAAAGAGAGTGTGCACAGGTTGTTGCTGTACACAACATCCTTACTGTCTTGCCTTGCAAGCTTGCATGCAGTGACACTGGTTCAAATTTTTCTGCACCACCATACAATCCCCTAAACACAGACAGGCAGGGGTCACTCCTGAGTATAGAGCCCCAAAGGAGAGCCAGGTGAGACCCAAGTATCCCATTAAAAAAAAGTTCTATGATGTCTGAAGTGGGAAGAATCTAACTAGTTTCTTGTACCTTATCATGTCTGCCAATCTTACTGGGACTGTGAGTACAGTTCCCCAAAGGAGACATCTGTAGGTTATAACCTTGTCTGTGTGGATTCAGGTTTCTAGTCTCAGGCATTAAGTTAGATCCCAAAAAACTTCCCAATCTGTATTAGAGTCCCACAAATAAGACAATATAGAAGGAAAATGACAGAACAAAAGAAACTGTCCTGGGGCCGGAGAGATAGCCCAGTGGGTAGGGTGATTGCCTTGCACGTGGCCGGCCTGTGCAGGCCTGGGTTTGATCCCTGGCATCCCATATGGTCCCCCCAGGCACCGCCAGGAGTAATTCCTGAGTGCAGAGCCAGGAGTAACCCCTGACCGTCGCTGAGTGTGACACAAAAAGAAAAAGAAAAAGAAATTTAACGCCTGGTCTAGACATTAAAATTGTAGGTTTTTAAAAAAATATTTTATTATATGACTGTGAGATATACAATTACAAAGATGTTCATGTTCGGGTTTTGATCATAAAGTGTTCCAGCACCCAACCCCCCATCAGTGCCCATTTCCCATCACCAAATGTCCCAAATTCCTCCCTCCTCCCCTAGCCTGCCTCTGTGGCAGGTTCTTTATCTCTTCTCTCTCTCTCATTCTCTCTCTCTCTTCTCTTACACATTGAAGATTGCAATATATACATTTAGAGGTTATCAGCTGAATCTTTTTGCCTATATTCAATACTATGTTCTAGGCTGGTATTATCACTTACAACAATTGTTATCACACTGTTCCCTTCTCCGTCCCACCCAACCTCTGACTCCCAGACGCTTGTGATAGATTTCACTTTAGAAAAAGACCTCCTTATCAATGTTTTGTCTGACCTTGGATATTTGTATCATAATATGTATATATAGATCTCTTCACTTGAATCACTTGAATCCCGTTATTTATCGATTTGCTCGAGCGGGCGCCATAACATTTCCATTGGAGCCTATCACGTGCCAATGTAGCCCAATGGCATCTGGTTGATTCAGGAGTATGAAGAGGCTCAAACCACTCATTCAGGGTCTTTACAAGGAAGTCTGACCATCTTGTAGGTGGGCGGCCACATGATCTTTTGACATCCCGTGGGATCCAGTCGGTAATGGTTAGTCCAGCGGTTGTCTCCAAATCGCATAACATGTCCAGCCCATCTGATTTTCGATGCCTTGGCAAACGAGACAGCCGCCCCTGATTCTGGAATAGCGACAGTGGTCAGAACTCCGGATTCCTTCTCTCACTTGAGTGAGGCATGATATTCCAAGCATAGCTCTTTCGATTCCTCTCTGGGAGACCCGAATAACATTCTCATCCTGCTTTCGTAGGGCCTAGGTCTCTGAGGCATATGTTAATGCAGGGAGAACGGTACAGTCAAAGAGATGTGCCCGGAGCCGGAGGTTCTTTGTCCCTTTAGCTATTTCTTCAATGCCTTTGAAGGCATTCCATGCCTCTCTCTTCCTCCTGTGCAGGTCAGGTTTTAGGGTCGTTCATCATGTTGATTTCTCAACCTAGGTATACATAACTGCTGCATTCAGAGATGTTTGTTCCATTGAGAGTGAATGGGGCCTCTGGAACTAGTTCATTCTTCATAAACATTGTTTTCTTTAGATTCAGCTGTAGACCTATCTTTCCACATTCTCGGTCGAAGTCAGCCAGCATTTGAGCCGCTTGGCTAATGTTTGGTGATATTTGAACGATGTCATCAGCGGAGAAGAGGTGGTGTAGTTGATGACCATCTATCTTCACTCCCATTCCTTCCCATTCTAATTGTCGCATGACGTTCTCGAGGGTGGCACTGAAGAGTTTTGGTGAAATTGTATCACCCTGTTGAACCCCTCTTTTCACATTAATGATCACTTCTTTGTAGAATGGTGAGAACCCCGGTGGTGAATCCGTAATACAGCTCACGAAGGATCTTGATGTATTGGGTTTGAACACCCTGTTTGACTAGGGCTTTGATAACTGCTTCAGTCTCCACAGAATCAAAGGCTTTCTGTAAATCAATGAACATGAGACAGAGCGGCATTGTACTCCCTACAAACCTCAATGAGCTTGGTTACTGTGTGGATATGGGCAATTGTGCTGAATCCTTTCCGGAAGCCTGCTTGCTCGCATGGTTGTTCTTCATCTAGTGTTCTGCTAATCCTGCTCAGGATGACTCGTGTAAACAGCTTGTAGATGTTCGGGTCTGACTTTGTCTGGGCCTGGTGCTGTTCCCCTTCTTTACCCACAAGATGGCATGTCAGATTTCAGAAGGGAGAACGTTGGGAATGACATATCCACCCTGTGGAATTTGGTATGTGGGCTTGTGAATGTGGCTATCAAAGAGATTTGTGTAGAAGTCCTGGATAATCTTCTCCATTGCCTTTCTGGAAGATGTGATAGATCCATCAGGGCATCGGAGGGGAGTCATCTTGGTCTTATAGTTGGCGAAGGACAGGCGGGCAGTGCGAATGCTTTTCCTGGCTTCTGCTGCATCTTCCAGTATTTCTGCTCTTTCATCTTTAAGGTCTTCTTTTATCACTTCTCTGCACCGTTTAGCAAGCTTGGACGTTAACATTTGATCTCCTGAGGCTCACGCCTTGCCACGTTGGCGAATGAGCTCGAGTTTCTGAAGACAAGCGTCCTTTTGTGTCTTTCTCTCTCTCAGCATTCTTCGCACAATAATGGAGGTGCTGAACCAGTCAGTTGTATTCTTCATCGATGTTGTCAATGATGGTATCTTCCCATGTGGCTGCAATTGTGTCAAAGAGTTCCGAGTTGGTGGTCATTCTGGGAGTTCTCTTCTTAAACTTTGCAGCCTTTTCTCCCCGTTGCGGGAAGTAGAATTTTGCACGAAGGAGATGGTGGTCCCATCCTGTTTGGAATTTGGGATGACAGCTACATTGGTCAGACAAAACCGTCGATTGAAGATGATGTGGTCAATTTCATTGTGGAACTGTCCGTCAGGAGATTCCTATGTCCAATGTTTTGCTTCAGCCTTCTGGAACTGTGAGTTCTCATGAATGGTCTTGGTGGACATGATGAACTCAGATAGTCTCTCACCCTGTTTGTTCCATTCTAGGCCCTGGGTCCCGATGTGGAGTTCTTCAGCCAATCTTCTCGGTCCTATCTTGGCATTAAAATCACCGACTATGATCTTGTAGAAGGTGTGATCTTTCCTTTATCGAACTCCTCCAATTCCATGTGGAATTTCTCAATTTCATCTTCTTTGTATGTGGATGTTGGTGCGTAGACAATGAAGATAGAAATTGCTGGCAGTGGGCCACATCTCTTCAAGTGTAATCGTCCTATTCGGTTTGCTAGGCATTCAAATGAATCAATGTTTACGGCCATGTTCGTGTTGACAAGGACACCAACGCCACCAACGCCTCTTTCGTCGCATGTTCCAAGGAACAATTCTTCTCCGAGTCAAATGCAGCATGATGCAACTGACGCCTCCTCGTCTCAGTCAGACCTATGATGTCGTACTTGATGTTTTGAGCTTGCAGCACCAGACCCTCAATCTATGCTTCCGATGCCAGCATACGTGCATTGAAAGTACAGACAGTCCTTTTTAGTCCTTCTTTGTTTTGGCAGCCTAGGATGGCCGTGAAATTTTATCAGGCACTGCTTGTTTGCCTTTCTTACTGCTGCCGTATTAAGGGCTCTTTCGGGGTCAGGAAAATAAATATTTCTGTTACTGGATTTGACATATCGAACACACATCGGAAAGCTTGCCAGGCTCTGCCATGCGGGCACTATATTCTCATTACTTTGTGGGGCTCTCTCAGAGAGGTGGGTAGAATATTTATGGTAATTTGGAGGTAAATCGCGCGGCCGCTGCGCGCAACGGGAAAGCTGGTTTCTGCTCTGCCGGGTGTACCTGTGTCTTAGGTTCAAGCATTCCTGGACTTGAAATACTCTCCTCTGAAGGGCGGGTCTCTGTGGGGTGGGTCCTTGTAGGCTGGGTTTCTGACAAGCCAGGTTGGAGACTGGATTAGTCTGCAGGCTGGAGACTGGATTAATCTGCTGGGTGGAGATCTTACCAGCTGCGGAGTGTGGATTGTGAAGATCGCTGCCAGCAAGATGTGGGGGGGTTTCTCTGGGCTCCTCCGAGGCTCCATTGGGATGGTGGACTCAGGTCGGAAGCTGCTCTCGTGGTCCATGGAATGCAGGGTGTTCAACGCAAAATTGGTTTCTGCTCTGCCGGGTGTACCTGTGTACATACATACATATTTATATATGTATGTATCTATACATTTATGTCATGCAAATAAATGCAGTCATTCTGTATCTGTCTCTCTCCTTCTGGCTAATTTCACTCAACATGATCCTCTCCATGTCCATCCATTTATAGGCAAACTTCAAACTTCATTTTTCCTATCAGCTGCTTAGTATTCCATTGTGTAGATGTACCAAAGTTTCTTTATCCAGTCATCAATTCTTGGGCACTCTGGTTGTTTCCAGATTCTGGCTATTGTGAATAGTGCTGCTATGAACATAAACGTGGGAATGGTGTCTGCTGTGTGTTTTTGGCTTCCCAAGGAATATTTCCAGGAGTGGTATGGCGTGGTCAAATGGGAATTCAATTCCTATTCTTTGGACGAATGTCCATATTGTTTTCCAGAAAGGCTGTACTAGGTGACATTCCCACCAACAATAGATGAGAATCCCCTTTTCCCCTCATTCACGCCAGCACTTGTTGTTCTTGCTCTTCAGGATATGTGCCATCTCCTATCTGTGGTGTGAGATGATATTTCATTTTTGTTTTGATTTGCATCTCTCTGATGACTAATGATGATGAGCATTTTTTTCATATGTCTTTTGGCCATTTGAATTTCCTCCTTGTCGAAGGTTCAACTAGAAGAAAGAATAAATATATGGGACTACATAAAACTAAAACATTTCTGCACCTCAAAAGATATAATGACCAAGATTTCCAATTCTCACATAATGGGAAAGAATATTCACCCAATATACACCTAATAAGGGGTTAATATCCAGGATATATCAGATACTGATAGAACTTTACAAGAATAAAACAGCCAACCCCATCAAAAATGGAGTCCAAAAATGGGGAGAAGAAATAAAATTGTTGTTTTGTAGTTGCTTACTTGTTTCACACAAATCTGTATGTCTCACCAATCTGTATGGTTATTTTTCTGCATTTAGCACTTGGGGGACAAATTTTCCTAATGGCCACAGTAAAATAATCATAGGGCTGTTTCCCAGTGGCACATTTGTAAAATTTATCTATTAACTGTTTGTGGGGCTATCTGTAATAAACTTGCACAAATTTCCACCAAAACTTGGATTTCCCTTTACTATATAAAACCCCAAGACTTACTTCATTGCAAATTATACACATGAATATTTGAAATATTTCAGACCTTATCCTTAATTGTTGAAATATTTGTTTCACTAATATAGCCATGCTCCATATTGGAGAGCTTTTTTCAGCGAGTCTTGCACAGCTGAAGTATCTATATTGGCAGTCCTTTGGGCAGTATTCTGTAGTGCCCAGAGCTTGTCAAACTATACTCAAGTGCCTATAAAGTGCAAACACATTATTTTTATTTATACTATTGCTTTCCCATGGATGTCAAAAGATCACGTGGCTGCCCACCTACAAGATGGTCAGACTTCTTCGTCAAGACCATGAACGAAAGGTTTGAGGCTCTTTTGTTTTCCTGAGACAACCAGATGCCATTGGGCTACACCTGCACGTGATAGGGTCTAATGGAAATGTTACTGGTGCCCGCTTGAGGAAATTGATGAACAACGGGATGTCTAGTGATCTAGTGATTTAATGATTGCTTTCCCCTGAGTTGAAGGAAATTTTGCCTAAGAACCGATTCCTCATTTATAAACACTATTTTACACTATTTTGCAATTAGAGAGGTTTAGAAAAGATAACTGAAATGACATGAACTTCCCCATACTCTACTTTTTATCTTTAAATTAGAATAAGACTGCAAAAACAGTATAAAATATGATCTAGAAAAAATTAGTTTCCATATGAACTTATTTTTACCAGATTCTCAAGCTGGTTTAAATGATGAGTTGTCATTTTTATACTTGAGTTACTCCCACTATTTCTCCTTCCTTGAAGCATGGGATATTGCTCTTCTTCTAAGCTCCTCTTCTAAGGAATAGTCACTTTAAATTTAAAGGGAGTTTGGGGATTCCCTTCTAAAACCAGAGAAGGGATCCACCTGAGTGCCTTCAGAAGGTCTTGGATGACTTTCAAAGGTATACAGATATTGATACAGGTGATGTAGCAAATATTAGAATGATAAATGTAAATATCATTACACAAATAATTCAAGAGAGTTAGAAAAAGCTTCAGCGTAACTGTTATGGTTGTATCGGAAACTTAAAATGCTTTTTTCTCTGGCCCTTGGGGTTTAC
Organism: Cryptotis parvus; assembly: GCA_021461705.1. Taxonomy (NCBI): domain Eukaryota; kingdom Metazoa; phylum Chordata; class Mammalia; order Eulipotyphla; family Soricidae; genus Cryptotis; species Cryptotis parvus. Next base: position 78,948 of record JAJIBD010002908.1, read on the forward strand.
TTCCTAGAAAAACCCAACCTTCAAAAAGTTTTAAGTACTTGCTAAAATGCCTAACACCCTATTGGGCTGCAACTTCCTGACTATATTTTAGACACAGCTTATCTTTACTCCAAGAAAAATGAACATCCAGGTACCTTTGCAACAGGTCTGTATACTCCAGAATGTGATGTGTTCTTTGAACAAAGCACAGCCCTGCCACCAAATAGACCAGACAGCATCTGAAAAAAAGGAAAATTTGAAGAATGGACTGACAGAAGAAGAGAAAACAGAGAACTGCCAGACCAATGAAGGTAAAGTTACATTCTAACTCTAGCTCCTGAATCTAAAGCAGTTTAAAGTTTTCATGTGTGTGAGAAGGAAGAAGTAGATTTTATAAGGCAAACATTTTTTAAGGCAAGTGTTGAGATGATTCACAGAGTTTGGAATACAGCAAGAATATTAAAGAGAAATTTAAATCTTTTAAAAGGACATCGATATACACAAATAAAACATATTGCCTTTTAAAGGAGCTATAAAGTCTAACATAATTACAAACAAATTTTTTAAACCTGGAGAAATAAAATGTGAAAATAAAAAAATGTGAAAGTTAAAAAGAAATTCATCTATATACCAGACTTATTCCCATTGAAGTTTTAGTATTCCTAATGCTCTTATTTTTAAAACTTAAATCTCCCCAGAGGCTCTAAGATTTAGAAATTAGATCAATAGTGAAATAATGTGTTGCAAGCTGTTCCTTTGTTGAATAGACAAGGGCATGGATGACCATTTTTGCAAGTGTAGCCAGTGAATTGAAAGTTGTATATATGTGTATGCTATGTGATCATTTGTAAAAAAGACAAAGGAAAAATACAAATACCAGTTTAACTTACTGAGTGGACATTGAGAATTGGAACAGCTGAAGCAAGAGAAAAGTAGGATTTTTCAGTAGAGCTTAGAAAAACATTTAGGAAGAGTGCTTACTGATCTCTAACAGCTTAAAGGGGGCAGGGAAAGAAGGCAGGAAAGAAAATGATTTTGTGAGTTCTGCCTAGGACCAGAAGAGAAAAATAAATAAATGACAGCTACAGGTTTTCTTTCAAAGTAATAAGTGAATCAAATCATCCCTACTGTTTTCACAGAAACTTGCCTTTACCTAAAAATCAGTGAGGTTTCTAGTCACTAAGTGTTTAGTCATACCCGTGAAGTGTTTAGACAGTAAGAAAGAGTCCACTTACTTATCTTGGCACATGGACAACTTAGAACACACGTGTCATGCTTGCTGCAACAAGTGCTTAACAACAATGTTAGCTAAAACAAAAGGGAAGTTGAAAACCCATATATCTCTGTGAAACAAATGGAATTTGGAAATCCATACGATCCATAATTCTTCTTGTAGAAGAATGACATGAAAACAGTGTTCCTAAGGCACACACAGAAAAATTAAATTTATCAATTCCATACACTCAGAATTCTGGCCTGGTAGAATTGAATGGTTTCACTTAGAATATACTGGAACCTACACATACTGACTTGATGGCTTTAAAATATTCTTGAGGGCTTCATCAGAAACAATTTGATCTTTTCACACTTTCTGACTTGTATACCAGCCAAGAAGTGTCAGATTTTGTTGATCACTCCCATTCCCCATCTTTATTTCTGGTGTCTTGGCTTGTTTCTTTGCTAGATCTTGAGCCTTTTTTATTTCCAGTGACATTACAGACATACT
>JAJIBD010002909.1:0-17423 GCA_021461705.1 Cryptotis parvus
TTTATTTATTTATTTATTTATTCATTCATTCATTCATTTATTATTTTTTTGCTTTTTGGATCACACTGGCAATTCTCAGGGTTACACCTGGCTCTGCACTGAGGAATTACTCCTGGCGGTGCACAGGGGACCATATGGGATGATGAGGGTTGAACCGGGTCTGGACAAACACCTTACCTGCTGGACTATCGCCTCCAGCTCCTGAAAACTGATTTTTTAAAAAAGCTATTGGATAGAAGGGAGTTGGGTTTATTATAAAACAACAAAGACTTTGTTAACTATACTATTAGTGACTGAAATTTTCACTGATAAAACATGAGGCAATAGTTGAATGTATTTTTTATTGCTTGTTACAGGATCTCCATTTTGGTGCCTACTGGATATCGTTCCTATAAAGAATGAGAAAGGCGATGTGGTACTTTTTTCTGGCTTCATTCAAAGACATAACAGATACAAAAAGTGAAAATTACTCCTGAAGATAAAAAGAAGGTTTGTACCATTTTCAGAAAATATTGACAGATGGGTAACATTTTGAAATTGTTTACTCAAAAGCTCTAGGGAAAAAATGGACTTTTTAATAACAGCAACTGATAAATATTCATAACTGTTAGCAGTTAGTATTTGGAGACTATTCCAAAATCACAGAAGCTCACGTAAACTTACATTACTGTATTTGTAATAAAAGACTCACTTGACAAGAAACAGATATTCATTTCCATGTGTAAATAGAATGAGGATAACAATTTATCAGAAACTGAAGATTCCTGCCACATTGTTCTGTTATTTAAAACATGATGTTAATTAATCAAGGGAAATGATATGAATAAAATATACATATCATTGTGAATTCAGCAACACAAAATTTGGAAGTATACCATTTTATTTTCATATGAAAGTAAGAACTCAAATTTAGTAGCCTACAATGGAATATTGAAAACAAATGTTCACATGTAGTTTATGTATTATAGTAGTATAATGGTTTTTAACTTGTCTACAAACCTTTCAATGATTTTAAAAGTATTCTCAGACTTTATGGTGCTTATCTCATAATATATTATGAAATTCCCTGCATCTCATTAAGTCAACAAAGACTAACACTCAAAAATGGCTGTTATTATTTCTTTTTATATTGAAGTAGGATCAGGTAGTTGGTAACCAGAGGAAAGCAGTTGTGGTTGTAGATATTTCCTGTATAGTAAGTTCTTTATTAGGAACAGTTATGTAACATTTCAACAATATATCATTTTTTGTGACAAACTGTTTTACTCACCATATTATTTTAAAATGAGTTTTCTAAACATATAATGTCTCTTGAAATTACAATACAAATGGGAAACTACCATAAGTTTTTCATTTTTTGTATGTTATTTAAGTATTTTACTCTTCAAAAACAGTCTGAGGACTTAGTAATTTGGCATCACTTGGGGTCTCATTAGAAATGCATATTTTCAGTCTCTACATCAAAGTTTTGAACCAGAATCTGCATTTTTAAGAAGATACCGACTTAATGATGAGTATGAGAATTATGAGTATGAGTTGTCATACGTCATACACCGTGTCTCTGATCACCCAGCATGAAGTAGCCCATTTTCAGTCACTCTGTCACATCTAGTTTTTTCACTTATGGCCATCTGAAACAATGTTTTCCTAAAAGTTTACATTGTAATTGTTTTTTCTTCCATTGCAATGTAAGTTTCATCAAGGAACAGCCTTCCCTTACATTTTAGGGATCATATCCTGACATATATATATATGTATATATAAGTATATATAAGTATATATATATATAGTATATATAAGTATATATAAGTATATATATATATATGTATATGTATCACTGTCACTGTCTTCCGTTGATCATTGATTTTGCTCAAGAGGGCACCAGTAACATCTCCATAGAATCCTGTCGCAAAGCAAGTGTAGCCCAAGTGTATCTGCTTGCTCCAGGGACAGGAAGAGCCTCAAACCATTCTTCAGGTCATGGGATTGAGGTCCATAATTTTACTAGTTTTTTGGCATATCAAATAAAACACTGGTAGCTTGCCAGGCTCTGTCATGATATCTCACAGTGGCACAATAAACATCAAAAAAATACACCACGGGTAGCTTGCCAGGCTATGCCGTGGTTCTGGGTTCATCTCATGGTGGTATAATAAAAATATGATACTGACCATATAAAATTATTTTTCAGTCACAGTCACTATACTTTCCTTTCTATAGTTTTCAATATGCTAAGGTTATTTACCAAAAATATATTATCGAACAAAATCAAGAAGGAATGTATAGAGATGTTTTAGTTGTTACAATATACATGGGGGCTGGGAAATACTATAGTGAACAGGGCACATGCCTAGCATGTACCCAACCTGAGTTCTTTCCTGGAACCACATTGCGGGAGGGGTGCAGCTGTGGAAGTCCCAAACACTGTTGGTGTGGCCTGGAGACCCCCAGCACAGGGCAGCGGGCCCCACAGGACCTGGGCATCACTACACCCGTGGGTCCTTCACCAACCCATCTGCCCGGTTGGCTAAAGGACCGTTAAGCACTACTTGGGAGACTGAGAATAAATATATATATATGGTCCAACAGGACACTCTACAAACAAATCCTTTGTGTTCAATATATAATTAGAAGAGAATAGCTGTCTATGAAATAATCATAAAATGCCTGAGTTAGGAATCCAGTTCTTCCACCTTTTTTTTTAAACAAGGCACCTGGCAGGGGTTGGGGGAAAAGAGGCACAGTGAAAGGCCGAGAAAGACAGAGGGGAGAAAAAGGTGTGAAGAATTAAGGGGCAAAGGGAGAGGGAGGAAAGAAAGATAATTACATTTCTTCCTAGTCCTCACTTTATAAGCTGCGTGTATACATATATATATATATATATATATGCATAAACTTATATATATATGTAGAGAGAGAGACAGTAACTAACAATTATGATTGATTGTTGAATGATTGAGTCAATGAATGCTAAATGCTGTCCAACTTAGGAAATTTGACTAGAAATATCAAACAACATAACTTTCTTAATTTTTTTTCCAGACAAATAAGACTGTAATTATCAAAAGTGCATGTCTTATTCTGATGAATATATTGTTTGGTTGTGTTCTGCTTGATTTAAGCCAAAAGTAATTTGTCGTGTATTTACTGCAGTCAGCTCCATCTCAGATGTATTCTTACTGATACTGAATGGCACTGTCACTTCAAATAGAGTCTCTGCAGTTTGTTAATTATTTGTTCTTATTGACTCTAGATTGTCTTTCACTCCTGCGATTCTCAGTTTGGTCACAAATTTTAAGCTAATTTGTTAAAAAATCTGCAAAACAAATTTTTTTTCTAGAGCAGACATTGAAACACTTATTAGATATTAATTAAACTTAAGATGATTTTATGTGCTTTGAATATTTTAATTTTCAATGCGGAACATTGTAATGATGTTCCTGTAGCCTGCTGAGATATATTCTGCCTGATTTTTTGTTTGCAAATGGAAGAAATCCTAAAGGAGAGAAGTTGCCTAACAGGGTAACTATTACAAAAATTAATGCTATATGAAATACTATATGAAGAGGTAAATTTATGTGTTCAGTAAATCCATACCAACTTTAATCATATATATGATGAAATTAAGAGTCTAGATAGATGCTTAATATAATTGAAGTATTTCAATATATTGAAGTATTTCTTTCACAGATGTATTTTATGGTGTTAGCTATATTTTTATAAAAGGCATTATATATGTATATATACTTATTACGGTAATTTTTTAAAAGCTTACAAAGGCAAAAATTCAGAGTTTGTAAAATGTAATTGTCTTTAAAGACAAGGTTATTACAAGTAAAATGTTCAGTGTTCCAATAGAGACTGGTGGTAATAAAAACATAATATTGGTCTGCTTCAATGATCATTGCATTGAATATATATGAAATATACATATATACATATATGTATATATATATTTACAATATATATGAATCATATATATATATACAATATATATACTCAAACTTATATAGTCTGACTATAGTTAATCAAGCTATATAAAGTTTTAAAATATTTTGGTCAGTTACTTGTTAAAAGACATAATTATAAAATTGGCATCTTTCTCTAAAATTTATAAAAGTTATTTCCCGTTTAGTATTGAAGAGACTTTTTTACCCTACATCTCACCTCTTTTGGCAAATTTTTATTTATAAATTTTGGGGGAGGACTGTTTGGGGCCACACAGTGCTGTGCTCAGGGTTTATGTCTGGCTTTGTGCTGAAAGAGCACTCTTTTTTTTTTTTTTGCTTTTTTGGGTCACACCGGCAATGCTCAGGGGTTACTCCTGGCTCTGCACTCAGGAATTACTCCTGGCGGTGCTCGGCCGGACCATATGGGATGCGCGATCGACCCCCTGGCGGCATGAGCCGGCGCGTGCAAAGGCTAACGCCCTGCCCGCTGGGCTATCGCTCCGGCCCCTGAAAGAGCACTCTTGATGATGCTCAGGGAACCATAATGTAGTGCTGGGGATCTACTCAGGACCTACTAAATACAGAGCCAGTGCCTTATCTCCTAGACTGTTGCTTCAGCCCTAAAACCTTTTGCAATCAAGTGATTGATCAGCTAAGTTAAACTTCAGACATATATTTTATAAGATTAATAAAACCAGACTTAGATTTTTGATAGTCTTACATAGAAAGACTGGGAAGAACCCAGAGCCACAGCAGAGCCTGGCAAGCTACCCGTGGTGCATTTGATATGCCAAAAACAGTAACTTTAATGGACCTCATTCCCAATGAATGGAGCGATACTGGAGCCCACTCCAGCAAATCGATGAACAATGGGAGACAAGACAAGTGACTGGATCTTCCAGTTTTTATTGGTGACAGTCTCTGTATTCTACAATACAACTAGAAACTGTTAGTATTAGGAAGTGCTCATTAGGAATTACTGCTACTTCAGAGATCGTAAAGTTCCTGCTACTGACATGAGTGATAGTGCCATCTCGGTCACTGCAAGAACCCGTCCCTGTGATTCTGCCTTGTAAAGGATGCTTTAGATTCCCAGGGCACCGGGTCCTGTTTTAGCAAGAAAGAGCAGGTAGAGTGGATTTTCCCTTTCTGTTTTTTCTCCTTATATGGACTAAGATTATATAACCACTCGTGTGTGAGAATACAAATTGGTGGATGCCAATAATTTAGAAAAGATGTGTCCTGAAGTAAAGAAATCTGTATCCCCAGTTTCAGGCAGAGTTAGTTCCACTGAGTAAAAATCTATGGTTCGTATAAATGTTTCAGTCTCCACCAGTCATATGTTAAATCAGGTTTCTTTGATTCCCTTTTTCCCAAATTTTATTTTATTAAAGCACCATGAGTTACAAAGTCAGTCATAGTTGGGTTTTAGACACTCAATATTGCAGCATTGATCCCAGCACCTGTGTCAGCCACCCTAACAGGTGTCTCCAAATTCCCCCAATACCACCCCCTAGCCCCATCTCGCCGGTACCTTTTAAGTTTGATAATTAATGGTTGGGTCTTGTGATTTCAGTGTTATTGACTCTGAGGTTTTGGATGTTTAGCTCCATCATTTTTTAACATTGCCGATGTACCAGAATCCCCTTGGCCCCCTCTCCCCATTGCTTCTCATTCATCTCTTCTCCCTGTTCTCTTAACACTATTTCTTTCATTCTCATCCCTATACTTGTCCTGAGTCCCATGAGGTAAACTACTATAAACAAGTCAGCAGAATAAAAATAAAGAAAATCACAAAAAATTATTCTTAAGTGACTGTAGATATAGGAATTATAGCATAGGCATGTTTAGAGAAGAACATAGGCTGTAAAAATAATCAGGTATATTTAAAAATAGAAATCTATAAATAAGAAAAAATAAAGATTTAAATAACAGAATAAATGTTGGATTTATCACAGAAAAAGAAAGAACTGGTTATTTAGAATAGCAGAAAATTCTTACAACTCATACTCATGTGAAAAATAATAGTTCAAGTAAAAAGATCTAAAATTGTTGGAATTTTGGAAATAGAATATAGGACAATAAAGAATATACTGTGGAGCACTTTCTGGTTTTTTGGGGCCACATCTATCGGATCTCAGGGTTTATGCCTGGTTTTGTGCTCAGAGATCATTCCTTGTAAAGTCGGGACCATTGGGGTGTCTGGGATTGAATTTAGGTTGACTGTGAGCAAGGCAAGTACCCTACCCATTTTACTGTTGCTCTCTACCCTGCTGAGCACATTTTAAAATTAATAAAATTCAAGATTCTGACTGAGATAGGCCAACTAATTTGAAGAGGATGTGTGAAGAAATTCAGAGCTAGAAAAATTGTGAAATTAAAAGCCAATAAAGACCTTAAAAGTAGTTTTGAACAATGACATTTTCTGCCAATAAAAGTCAATTTGACTGATAGTTTTCTTCTCAAAACAATAATAAAAGCAGGACAAAGTAGAAAATTGCCTTCAAAGTGTCGATAAGATTCAAAGCCAAACTAGAATGTTTATTCACTTGACTCATTGAACTGGTGACAGTACAGTGGGCAGTATTTGCCTTGCACTTGGCCAAAGCAGGTGTGACCTAAAGAAAGAAAAAATAAAAATGCAGAGAATTTTCAGACAAAGGGATAGATTATTCACTAACAACAAAACTTTAGCCTAGAAATTTTAGAACTGAAAATGGGGTGTAGAGAATAAGGAAATTATATAATAAAGCTATGTCAATAATATTTTTAATTAGACCAAATGAAAAAATTTTGATGCCTCAGGAAGCAAAAGATAATCTTAATTATCTTTTAATTCAATGTATTATTAAACATATTTATTTAGTTGTTTAAAGAATTTACCCCAAAGCTAAGCAAAATAATTTTACATATTGTGTGTTCCCAAATCTTCAGTAAATAAATTCAGTCTTACATCATATTTCCAATGGTAGAAATATCATATAATATTACCATTGAAGCCAAACAAAGACAACCTAGAGAAGCATAGTTAAAAGAAAAAGACAATGCAATCTCCCCATAAATAATAAAGTAAAACTTCTAAATAAAAATATGAACAAACTGAATCCAGGAAATGAAAAACAGTAACTTTGCATCCTGAGCAAATTAAATTTATCCACAGCAATGAAAGGCTCACATTAGGAAGTCTATTAATAAAAATTTATCTTGTTAACTGATTAAAAGGAGAAAATATGATCATCTTAATGGATTATGGAATTACATAGCAGCACATTACATTTTTTTGCAAAGCTCATGGCAATGCTACAAAAAATTAAAAATTTCAACTTTCCGATTAAGGATATGTTAAGAAAACAGCAAATATATTAATTTATTTAATCATTTCAAGTGTTTACTCATCAGAATAAGATAGATTTATATGTTCATTACTGTAGCCAATTTTATTTATCAACATTCTGGAAATTCTCAATCATGTCATAGAAGGAGCAAAAATTTAACATAACAGCATTATTGTATATAAAAATATAATTGCCTTATAGAAATTCCAAAATAATTTAGATAAATGACTGTTATTTTATTAACTACACTCATCAAAGTGTATTCTGATCACACATTGTACATATATGTAATTTTTTTTAAATTCTACATAATAGCACACAAAGTATATCTCACACAAAGTGTGAATAAAGCTTATAAATAAAAACATCATTTGGGGGCCAGAGCGATAGCACATAGCACAATGGGTACTGGCATTTGCCTTGCACATGGCCAACCCAGGTTCGATTCCCCAGCATCCCACAGGTTCCCAAAGTGCCACCGGGGAGTAAGTCCTGAGTGTAGAGTCAGGAATAACCCTGAGTATTGCTGGGTGTGACCCAAAAAAGCAAAAAATAAATAAAAAATAAACAAATAAATAAAAGCATCTTCCTATTGAAATATGTTAAAGAATGTCTAAATCTGTGGGATTCAAAGTAATGTGTCCATATTAATGGATGGAAAGTCTTAATATAGCAATGCTAGTTAACCCATTAATCAATACATAGACACAGTGAAAATTCTGATGCAACAAAATAATTTTATTTTTTGTTGGCTTTTTCCATTTTGATTTTGCTTTTTATTTTTTCTGTGTAATCCAACAAGATGATTTTTAAATTTGTACAAAATAGTAGATTGCAAATATAGCTCACAACCCTGACAAAGATAAAAACAAGTAGGAAAATATACTATTGCATATCAGTATTTACACTAAACTTATATTAATAAATGCAGCATTGTTGAGCACCAGGAAGGAATTGTAAAATGGACCAATGCATGCTCCAGAAATAGGCATATACTTTTGTGAAAGCCTGATGTATAACAGAGCTTTCATTGAACACTAAGGAAGAATAGGTGTACTAATTCAGTGGTGCTGAAGATATTGAAACCCACATTTAAATAAATTATATTAGAATCACCTCCACGTAAATCGTTTCAATGAGACTTAAGTATTTCAAAGAGCAGTAACTAGCTGGGTCTGGAGGCATCTCAAGACACTTGCCATGAGCTTAAATCTTGATGTCACACATATACAGAGTGTTGTCCATATAGCCTCTGCTGTTTGAGCTGGCTGTTCTGCTTTATGTGATTGTAAGTGCTCAGGGACTACTCCTGGTTTGGTTTTGGGGGTGATTCTGGGTTGTGTATGGGAACTAGAAGGTTCCCAAGGATCAAACCCAGACCTCCTGCATGCAAAACTTGTGCTATAGCTTGCTGCGCCTATCTCTTAGACAACAGTCTTCTTATGTTTTGTTATTGTTGATTGTTATCACGTGCTGCAGGGAATCAGACTAATACTCCACACATACAAGGCAAATGCTCTACCACTGAGCTATGTATCTAGCTTCTATATCTTTTTTGTTAGTGTTTTTCAAGTAGAATTAAGGGTGATAAGATAGTCCCTATTTATAATTTTTGAGGGGTTTTATACTGTTTTTTTTCTAATAGCTACAGTAATTTATTTCTCTTCAAATAGTGAACCATTGCCCCCTTCTCTTCTGATTATATCAACAATGTCTTCTTGTAGTAAAAAAATTCTAATAACATTAGTTTGTATTTGTTATTTAAAATAATTTATGATCATTTAGGAGAAATTCATGATCATTTAGAATAAATTATAAAATTTAAAGAAAAGAAATGATATAAAGCATTCACAGATCATTTATGCAAGGGAAAACTATACCTTATATGTTAGATGATGTATTTCTATCCATTCCACTTTAATGTAAGTTTCAGCAAATATTTAGAGCAGTAAATCCATTCTATAATCCCATTTCAAGGGAATTCTTATGTGATTCTTCTTTCCTTGTTGAGATTAAAGATCATTTTATCATCATTGGATACTTTAAGAAGAAAACTAATTTGAAAAGCCTACTGTCTATATGGTACTTCTAGCTACCAATTATCCCATTACATTTTCTTAGAAAAAGCTTAAAATTTGAAGATGAGTATTACTTCATATGATTTATGGCCATTAAACAACTAATTCTTCTCTTCTGAATAAACTTTGTGTCCTTCTGCTTATTAGTTAGGTTAGATTCTTTCTCTGTTCTGCCCCTTAATTACATTTTTTATTTTTTAAGCTCTCTTGAAATTCATTTGATTCCTTTCAAATCCACAACTGTACACACTAATGCACATTATATCTCATAAATACTGAGCTTAATGAAAGGACAGCTTTTAAGTCCTGAATTCCATGTATTCCTCAACCATGTAGCTCTTAAAACTAATTATAGCTGTCATTTAAGTCTTGAGACACAATCATTCTTAGACATGTCTATTTTTCAACTTATGTTCAGTCATTTATATCATTGTGTACTAGTAAAATTTGTAATCACTACATCATGCTAAATGCCAATCTGATAGTTTCTCATTACATTAAGATGAATAATTTTTTTCTTAGACATTTTTCCTTGATTTGGATAGTAAGAAAATCTTACAATGATTATTTATTTTTTATGTAAAATAAAACTGGCAAGAATACTAGGTTCAAAATCCACAACAAGAAATAGAATATTTAATACATAAATTTTCAAAATGAATGTTAGTAAATAGGTATTTTTAATATACCACCTATTAAAAATAATAGAAAATATTAGCAAAAAATTTTCAAAAACGAGAAGCAAATTGATAAGTAAAAACTAACTTAATGTGCCAGAAATTCTAGCCAGTAGCGGAATAGCCAAGAGGCACTTGGTCTTACTGCAGAAACCTCCTAAAATTCAAGAACATTCACCTCCCAAAGTGAAAATGATGTAAAGTTAAAATAAAAAATGTAATTGGAATTTTTTAAAAGTAAATAGATCCACTTAGATTTCATCCCTCAATATGTGTGACTAGACAGTCGCTCCCTTCATATTATCAAGTTGTCTGGGAAACAGGGGTTAGAGGAATTTACATCTGTGTGGAAAAGAAAGAAAGCAGGACTGAACAGAACACTGTAGATTCTGAAATTGTCATTTAAAAAAGCTCTATAACTGCTTTAGAATAAGGTTCTCTGATGCAAGTTGGGAAAAATTGGAGGAATACAACCTGGCATAATACTCATGCACAATATGTTTTGCTTTTTAAGTCTTGGTCGTTAAGATCTTGGTATAATTTTCTTCTTCATTCCAGTTGCAGTGATGAGTCTACTCCTTTCCATCATCACTTTTTGATAGACTCTGTTCCTGTTGATAGTATGCCATCTCCTTAGTGTTGATAAGGTACATACATGTGTCAGGGAATGTTCTAAGCACGTTATGCGTTTTATCTCATTCAGTTATCAAAAAATGACTATGAATATTGCTACCTACTTTGATTTTAAAGATGAATACATTATACGGCCCAATTGGGTAAGATGTTTTGCTCGCATCCTTAGAAAGTTGTAGAGGATAGTAGTTGATCTGTAGTCTAGTTCCAGGATCCAGACTCCAACTGGATCTGTAGTTGATCTGTAGTCTAGTTCCAGGATCCAGGATCCTGGATCCAGACTCCAACTGTGCAATTGAAATTTTGCCTTTTATCTAACCATTTTCGCACACACAATACATTTTAAATCTTTTGCTTTTTTTTTTTTTGTGCTTTTTGCTTCACACCTGGCAATGTTCAGGGGTTATTCCTGGCTCTGCATTCAGGATTTACTCCTGGCGGTGCTCAGGGGACCGTATGGGATGCCGGGGAATCAAAGGGATTACCCCTGGCATATGGGGTGCCAGGATCAGCCTGGGACTGCTGCATGCAAGGCAAGAGCCCTATCTGCTGTAGTATTGTTCCAGCTTCTATTTTAAATCACTTTAATTATTTCGATGTCATGAACATCGATATAATTTTGCTTCTTGGACATCATGTTTTCATTTTCTCTACTCTCTCATATTTTGGAAGACTCTTCATCTTTTGCTGTCAGTCAAACGTTTACCCCTTTGTTTCATAAAATGAAAATACCTACACCTAAACTTGTGACTAAAAAAGAACCAATTCATTCTATCTTTATCCTCTCTAAGATTCATTATTATTTTTTCCTCTTTTGAGACTGTGAAGAAAACAGGTCTTATGTGATTGGTTCAATATAGAAGAAATAACATTCTATAGTGGAAAGAACATTGTGTTAGGAATAAGAAATTCGACAGGCAATATAAGGCTAGATTTTGCCTTTAATTCTCTCATTCTTGGGTTTAGACTTAAATTTTCTCATTTATACTTCAAATATATTATATTATTTCTTCTTGACATTTACTTATTAAAAGAATGAGAAATATGATTATGACATATATTTATGCCATCAATTACTTCATAGAAATAACATTTATGTATCCATAGCAATGCAAAACTTTGAGTCATGTGTCATAGTAAATAATATTCTAGATAAAGTTTAAATTAGAGCTGTTCTATGACTCAGGGGTAATAATAGATAAGATACATTTTCTACATTTTATACAATATTAAATCTAGCTCAAAAAAAGGTGCACTGTTTTCTTTCATGTATCATAGAATTATTGGGTGAGATGTGTTACAAAGTCCACCAGCCTCAACTTTCTATAAAATGAAACAAAGCCTTGTCTAAACTAAGGCTGGGAGAGCCTTGTAGTGTCGAGATGGAGATTTTTCTCTGGTTTTTAGATAGCCTCTTCTTTAGATCTAGGTTCAGACTTCCTTGAAATCATCTTTCCTTTAGAACCATTCTACTATTTGGATTTCATAGTGCCACGCTGATCTGTCCCAGGTGTCGTGAGCACCAGAAATATGGATTATTGTATTGCATGAATAATATCTAGCATTCAAACTACCAACTCTAAGTTATATTAAAGTCTTTGCATATTTGCACATCCATGGTGCTCAGGGCTATTCCTGATTTTGTGCATATAAGTAATCATACATAGAAGTAATCATGAAACTGCATGTGATTCTGGGTATCCAATCAAGGTTGGCTACAAGTGAGGCAAGAACTGGAACCACTACATTATCTCTTTGGCATTAAAAAGGAATTTTTCTTTAAAAAATTGATTGTGCTTGTCTGAGATAGCTTTCCCCTGTTTTGTAATTTTATCTGGATCATATGACATAACTATGATATTGATAAAAGATTCCAGGTGTTAAGGGCTCATGTTCTACTTCTAACACTAGCTAGCAGTGTGACCTTGAGCCAGGCATTTTGCCTCTTCTAATTAAAGTAATTCCAGGCACAATATCAATAATTAGATTAAACCATTACTTCAGTTTTTATTCTTCAAAGACCATAATTCTGTCATTGTACATGACACAAGATCTTGTAGTATGTTGGATCACGGAGTATGCCTATAATTTATGACCTGAATATTGTAACTAAAAGTATTTTCCAAATCTGCCATCTGAGCTCATTAAAGAGAGAATATACTGTGTTTGCCATATGCATTGTTACCAACTAGAAGAATCTCTTTTCTTGCCTGAGTTCTTGAAAATAGAGTATGGATTTACATTTTCTGATGCTCTTGCAAATTCAATTGGGAGTAACCAGTAAATAACACTGTAAAACACTCCTGAATGTCAAGCATATAGTTGTAGATGATTCTCTGAAGTTTGCAAGGATTCCTGATTAACTTATGGTCCTACACAGGGTGAAGAAAGACAAAAATAGATGTTAGCATCCATGCTGAATTAGTGGAAATTTGCATTTCAATGCTAGTCCTTCAATAGTTTGATTCTCTAAAATCCTATATTTTATAAAGTGTTTGATGTTACATAATCATGAAATGAATACATTTGGGAAATATTTGAACTTCAAATGTACTTTTTGATATGCTTTCCCCCTTTAAACCACCTACATGCATAAACCCAGGACTAATTATGTGAACTTTAATTTCTAAATGTTTTGATAATACTATGTCATTCTACTTTATTCTCAAGAAAGTTAGTTCTCAAAAAGAAATATCTTTGGGAAATTGTTAATTCAGATTTTTTGATATAGAAAATAGTTACCTCAGATTATTGATGTTCTCATTTGATGTATATCAGCAGTTTACACACTTTTTTATGGAAACGCATTCTAGTAATTAGTTTAGATTTTCAGACCGTAAATCTATACCGAACTTACTTTCTCACAGAGAACAACCATAGAAGATATGCACACATCAAAAAGGGACCGCAATCGTGTTCTAATCAAACTTTATTGGAAAGATTTCTGGTTGGGCCAGATTTATAGCACAGTGGGTAGGACATTTACTTTGCACATGGCCAACACTGGTTTGATCCTCGGCATCCCATATGGTCCACTGAGCACCACCAGGAGTAATTCCTCAGTGCAGAGCCAGGAGTAAGCCCTGAGCATTGCCGGGTTTGACCCAAAAATTAAAAAAAAATTAAAAATATGGCTGGTTGATGAGCCAAAAAATGTATTTTAGATGATTGGAAGCAATTTCTCCCTCAAGTCTTTCCAATATTATACCATTTCATAATGGAAATAGAAATCAAATAGAGAATCAGCATACCTGACTCTAGAGTAGCTTTTCTAACTATTTGACATTATTAGGCATAATATCCTTGAAAGATTGATTGGAGGGATATTTTTAGCAATGTTATTCAGTGCTTAACACACATTAGTTAAATTAATAATATCATTTTTATTCTGCTGTATGTCTCATGTAATACTTTAACAGGTCACTGGAATGTGTGAAGTGTAGTTATAAGTAGGATAGGTCAGGTTAGGACAGAGATCAGTTGGACCTGGAGGACAGAGAGAGCGAGAGAGAGAGAGAGAGAGAGAGAAGAGAGAGAGAGAGAGAGAGAGAGAGAGAGAGAGAGAGAGAGAGAAATAGAGATATAGCTCCTCCCATTGGTTCTGGAGAAATCAAATGGAAAATCAGCAAGTTTTTAAACAATCTTAACAAATATGGTTCAAGATTTTTATTGTTAATAAAAATTGGGGAGTTAGTGGGTCAGAAATGATACAGAAAGTTATGATTCAATTTCCAATTCATGAGATAGAACACGGATATTCAAGTCTGTGTGAAAAGGCCAAAAAGAAGCTACATCAAAGGAGCAGAATATTGGGAGCCCAGAAAACGGGTTGACATTACCACAAAAATGAGAAATGGAGATCTTGCCTCACTTCCTGTAACAGCTGTATACACTTGGTCAGTCTATTATTTATGAGTTTATTTTAAGAAAAAAGAACATATGCTTTTTCTTCATGAAGTTTGTCATACCTAATTATACCCTAGCACTTAATACATGATAAATAGTAGAGAAGAGAACCAAAAAAATAATGCTTATTTACATAGATTTTTTTTGAGGCTCAGTTTTTTGTTAAGACTGTAATT
The DNA here is from genome assembly GCA_021461705.1 of Cryptotis parvus. Taxonomy (NCBI): domain Eukaryota; kingdom Metazoa; phylum Chordata; class Mammalia; order Eulipotyphla; family Soricidae; genus Cryptotis; species Cryptotis parvus. The sequence goes on from JAJIBD010002909.1 coordinate 14,756, forward strand.
TACAAAACTGTTTATAATATTAATTGTTTAATCCTATGACCAGTGCCAGCGGGGACCCTGTCATCCCAGCCTGTCCCCTTGGCAGACATATAACAAATTTATTTAATATTGCTTTCCCTAAAAAAACTTAAAAGAAATGGCACATGGGACTATCAAAATTCAATTTGTAATCAATAATTGCTATTTGATTTCTATCTCGATAAATTAGGAAATTAAAAGAATTTCATACAATATAGTATATGGCCTATTCTCATTTACATAACCAAGTTTGCAACATTATGTAAAACATATTGCATTAAATTTTACTTTGCACTTGAACCATATTGTAGAAATCATCATACCTTTCTTATCATAAATAAGGCTTTTATTTTTCTCCCTTGGCAGGAATATAACAATTTATTTCATATTACTTAGTACAAAAAAAAAAAGAATGACAAGTAGAATTATTAGAAAATAAATCAACAAATTCAGTTTGTAATGATCAATCACTCTGATTCTAACCATTCAATCTGAAGAGGACAACTCTATACAGCACTAATGAGTATCACGCTAAATGACACGTGAAGTTTTTCCTGTCCTTAAAGAAGCTCTCTTGATGCCTTTTTACAAAACAGGTTTCAAGGCTATGAATTCCTTAGGTTCTGCCTATCCATAAAGCTCTGTATAATTCCTCTAAATTTCACTTTATTTTTATAACTAAAATTTTATAAGTAAAAAATAAAAAATTGGTTGCATTTCTTATATACAAAAAATGAATCATATAAGAAAGATAAAATAATCTATCTATTCAAAGTAGTATCCCCAAATACCAAGTACTTAGGAGCAATTTAACTAAAGAGGTAGGATATCTGTACCATGAAAACTTCAAAAACACTTTTGAAAGAAATAGAAGACCTTTGGAAATGGAAAAATAATTCTTGCTTTTGGATTGGAAGAATAAATATTGTCAAAAAAGACCATTCTACCTAAACTACTATATAGATTCAGTGCAATACAATCTAAATTCAGCAACATTCTTTAAGAATTTTGAGGTAGATAATAAAATTTGTATGGAATCATAAATATACCTGGAATAGCTAAGAACCATACAAAACTTAAGCTTTTATTTTTCAAACGTGGACAGTTGAGACCTACTCATGCATCTTCCATGCAGCTGGGGGTTCCCACCCTTCGTGTTTCTGGTGTCAATCACTTGGGCTCTGTGCTTTTTGAAACATCTGCTAAGGAGCTCCTGAAGGGCTGTTCTGGCCAGCAACCGCAAATCTTCAGCCTGTTGGACACAACAGGGGGTTATAAAGCGTATAGTTGGGGACTTTGCAGAGCTTGTCTTGGGTGGCTTTGTCAGATAAGAATACGTTATTGAGCTTTTGGCAAACTGCCTTTGGACCACTTGGTCTTTTCCAACTACCCTGGATTTTTCTCAATGGGACTTGTCTTTCTTGGTGACTTTCCGGCATCTTTCAGTTTTTTCTTTTTATAATTATGTATGTGTGTATAGCATGTATACACACATACATAATGCTATCTCCTATACTCTATATATATATATATATAGTATGTATACACACATATACACACTCACACACACACTTTTTTAAACCTGATCTCAAGCTTTTGCCATCAGAGTCCCACCCTACAGCAAAAGCCTCTTTCAAGCCCAGGTAATGCTTGAACCATGACACAGATACACAGGGGGCAGAGCTGCTACTGGCTCTCTGTGCTCGACTGAACATGACCATTTTCAACATCCAGACTCCACAGCTCATCCAGAGCTCCATTCAAGAAAAGCTGATCTATCCCCATTGTAGTTCATCGGTAAATGCATGAGATCAGGGCCTACTGCTGAGTATACTACCCACGCCAGCAGTGCAGCTAGAAAACTACCGTGTTGTGTTTGATATGCCCCAAAGCAGTAACAATTATAGACCTCATTCCATGACCTGAAGGAATGGTTTGAGGCTCTTTAGTGTTGCTGGAGCAAGCAAGATGCCCTTGGAGGCTACACTAGCAAGACAGGAGACATAACTGGTGCCCGCTCAAACTAATTGATGAACAATGGGAAGACAAAGTGATACAGGGTGAGGAATTTTTTATATCTAAAATTTTAAGTCTATAGTAATTTACCCACTTTGTTTTCCCATCTCAAATGTTTTACTAGGCCTCAATTTTTCCATTTGAGCTGTTAAAATATATCTTGTGTCTCCTATGAGGGTCTCTTAGTATATTTATTAATAACTATATGAGAATAGGAATAGAGACCAAGGACATTCTGATGAGTTAGGAGTAGATACTATGTACCCAGAGTCAATGAGCAAATTATTTATTTTTTTTTCTTAAAGGGAAAAATTTGGGAGAATATCTTATAAGTTTTTTATAAGTATATATGTCCCACACTATTTCTTTGATGCTCTTGAAGGCATTCCATGAGCTCACTCTCCTCCTGCGCAGCTCAGGGTTTTAGGTCGATTCATCATGTTGAGTTCTCCACTTAGGCACACATAACTACCGTGCTCAGAGATAGTTGTTCCGTTAAAGAGTGAATGGGACCTCTGGAACTCGTTCATTTTTCACTGAGCTTAGTTGTGTTGTGGGCCCCAACTGAGGCCTATCTTCCACATTCTCGGTCGAAGTCTGTCTTTGCATTTGTGCCGCTTGGCTGATGTTTGGT
>JAJIBD010002910.1:0-58420 GCA_021461705.1 Cryptotis parvus
AGTTCCCTTCTACCTCCGGCCGGTGAGGAATGGATGAAAACTCAGGAATCCGATGCAGTTTTAAAAGGGCTTTACTATTACAGGTTCCAATATACAATCCAAGAGCAGGGAAAGCCTCCGGACTCTGGTTCCCAGCTAGGCCCCAGCCAGGTGCAGGCTAAGATGGCTGCCACCACGTGTTGAGGCCCAACAGAGAATGAAGAGGATGGAGACACAAAACAAAGAAAGGGAAACCGAAAAGGCAAAAAAGGGGGAAAATAGAGAGCGAGCTTCTTTCTTGCAGCTTATTTTATAGCTCTAAATCCGCCCAAACTGCAAAGCCCAACCCATTCTGGGTTGGACTATCTATGGATGAATATTCAAAGCCTCCCAGTAGAGCTGGGAGGAGCTGCAAGCCAAATGTAAACTTCTCCTGGCAGGGTCAAATGCCTTCAGGTAACTTCTCCCAGCACCTCACCCAATGTCTTTTTATATGCTAATGTTTTGAACAAGATCTGCCAGGAAAAATCTCCACAGGCTAGAAAAAGGGGCTCTTAGAGGAGTCCTGCAACAAGGTTCCTCCATAAACTTGCCCTATTAACACAGCTAACTGCTTATTACAGTGCAGAGTCATCAGTGCTTCTGAGAGGAGCTTGTTCCTTTGACAATAACCATGGACTAAAACAAAGGAATTTTATTTTACTGAAGCAATGGCTCTGCCAGCTACATTATTTATTTTCCTGTATTACTGTACCACTGTCTTCCTGTTCATCATCGATTTGCTCGAGTGGTAACCAGTAACATCTCCATACATCCTGTCTCATGCTAGTAGATCCCAAGGGCATCTGCTTGCTCCAGGAACATAAAGAGCCTCAAACCATTCCATCAGGTCATGGGAATGAGGTCTATAATTGTTACTGGTATTTGGCATATCAAATACGACATGGGTAGCTTGCCAGGCTCTGCCGTGTGGGTGGCAAAGAAACCATGTCCCAGTCTCCATGTTTATTTATCTCAATATCACGTCGCATTCCTTTTGGTGATTTTTCTTCACCCACAATGTCTTTAGGAATACGACATGTCTTTAGGAATAAGAAATAGCTTGTAGAGTTCTTAATTTGTTTTGTAATTAGGGTAGAAATTAATCTGAGTACCTTTTCTAGAAAAATTATGTGTAGCTAAATATGGAATATAAAGGGCCGGAGTGATAGCCCAGTGGGTAGGGCATTCGCCTTGCATACGGTAGGCCCAGGTCTACCTGAGTTCGATCCCTGGCATTGCATATGGTGTCCTGAGCACCACCAGGAGTAATTTTTGAGTGCAGAGCCAGAAGAAACCCCTGAGCATTGCTGGGTGTGACACAAAAAAAGCAAAAAAAAATATATATATATATATATATATATATATATATATATATAATTCTGTACTATCAACAGAAAACAAGTTGAGGAGGAATTTGCACCTGTGGGTGGCCCTTATTTATTTTCCTAAGAGTAAGAATTCTGAACAACAGATGCTACCGGGATCCATCTAGAACATATTTCACCAGGAGAAAACTTGCTGTTAGGATATTAGTGTGTAGGATGTGTGCAGTGACCTTCTTAAAAAAATTTTTGAGGGGGTTGTGAGAGAGAGAAGTAAAAATTGCTCACCATAGATGCATCCCTGGGGAGGGGGAAATCATGGGACATTTGTAGAGGGAAATGGTCACTGGTGGAGGGATGGGTGCTGGAACACTGTATGACTGAAACCCAAATATGAATACTTTGGTAACTGTATATCTCATGGTGGTATTACTTGTATCGCTTGTATCACTTGTCTTCCAGTTGATCATCAATTTGCTAGAGAAAGCACCAGTAACATCTCCATATATCCTGTCACATGGTAGTGTAGCCCAAGGGCATCTGCTCACTCCAGGAACATAAAGAGCCTCAAACCATGCCATCAGGTCATGTGGATGAGGACTAAAATTATTATTGGTATTTGGTATATCAAATATGACAAAGGTAGCTTGCCAGGCTCTGCCATCTCACGGTGGTATGATAAAAAATTAATTAATTAAAATACAAAAAAATAGTATCTTCTATCTTGTGCTGTTACCTGGGGTTACTATCAGAAGACTTGCTTCAGCATTGGGTTGAAGGCTTCTAGCTTATACCTTGATAAGAAGATAGACATGGCAAAGAATAAGGCTGTCAGTTTGTTGCCTTGCAATATAACTATTTATTTCAATATGCATTCTTTAACATCACTATTGTTTCATATGAACAAGGCTTCATGTAATCTCTGATAATTAATTCCAAAATAGGACCATAATCTATGCTGGTATATATCTAATGTGGATCATCATCTATGCTTGTTTGTTTTCAATGCTAAGTTCTTCAACATTACAAATATTTTTAGTAATAAAAACTGAATGAAAGTTATAAGAATCATAAACATTTAATTATTCCCCTGGTGACATCTCAAGAACCACCATAGATTGTTAGAACTTTGCAAAGCATGATTCTTAGGAACAGAGAGGAGAATGAGGCTCTTGCCTTGCACCCAATATACCCAATCCCAGACATCCTGGATGGTCTCCCAACACCACCAGTATTGATCCCTGAGCTAAGAGATAGGGGTAAGTCCTGAACTTGATCACTTGATCACTTGAATCCCGTTATTCATTGATTTGCTCAAGCGGGTGCCAGTAACATTTCCATTGGACCCTTTCACATGCCAGTGTAGCCCAATGGCATCTGGTTCATTCAAGAATATGAAGAGCCTCAAACCTTTCCTTCAGGGTCTTGACAAGAAAGTCTGGCCATCTTGTAGGTGGGCGGCCACGTGATCTTTTGACATCCCGTGGGATCCAGTCAATAACGGCTCTAGTCCAGTGGCTGTCTCCATATCACATTACATGTCCAGCCCATCTGATTTTCGATGCCTTGGCAAACTAGACAGCATCCCTGATTCTGGAATAGCAACAGAAGTCAGAACTCCAGATTCCTTCTCTCACTTGAGTGAGGCGTGATATTCCAAGCATACTCTTTCAATTCCTCTCTGGGAGACCGAATAGCATTCTCATCCTGCTTTCGTAGGGCCCAGGTCTCTGTGGCGTATGTTAATGCAGGGAGAATGGTGGAGTCAAAGAGATGTGCCCGGAGCCGGGAGGTTCTTTGCCCTTTTAGCTATTTCTTCATTCCTTTGAAGGCATTCCATGCCGCTCTCTTCCTCCTGCGCATCTCAGGAGGGAACTCATCAATACATTAGCTCGGGTATTTATCAATATGCTAGCTCAGCTCTTCACATGCTACCTGTCCGAATGCAAGGTACCCTCCCAATGGAAAACCAGCAGGACAGTTCTACTGTTCAAGAAGGGAGACATTCACAACATCGGCAACTATCGCCCCATCTGCCTGTTGTCCATCATCTACAAGTTGTTTACAGGAGTCATCCTGAAAAGGATTGGCAGAACACTAGATGAAGGACAACCATGCAAGCAAACAGGCTTCCGGAAAGGATTCAGCACAATCGACCATATTCACACTGTAACCAAGCTCACTGAGGTTTGTAGGGAGTACAAGATGCCGCTCTGTCTCACGTTCATTGATTTACAGAAAGCCTTTGATTCTGTGGAGACTGAAGCAGTCATCGAAGCCCTAACCAAACAGGGTGTTCAAACCCAATACATCAAGATCCTTCGTGAGCTGTATTACGGATTCACCACCAGGATCTCACCATTCTACAAAGAAGTGATCATTGATGTCAAAAGAGGGGTTCGACAGGGTGATACCATTTCACCAAAACTCTTCAGTGCCACCCTCAAGAACATCATGGACAATTAGAATGGGAATGAATGGGAGTGAAGATAGATGGTCGGCAACTACACCACCTCCGCTTCACTGATGACATCGTTCTAATAACACCAAACATTAGCCAAGCGGCACAAATGCTGGCTGACTTCGACCGAGAATGTGGAAAGATAGGTCTACAGCTGAATCTAAAGAAAACTATGTTCATGAAAAATGAACTAGTTCCTGAGGCCCCATTCACTCTCAATGGAACAAGCATCTCTGAATGCAGCAGTTATATGTACCTAGGTAGAGAAGTCAACATGATGAACAGCCTAAAACCTGAGCTGTGCAGGAGGAAGAGAGCGGCATGGAAGACCTGAACACCACCATATTTTTCCCCCCAAACAAACAAAAGACTTGATTCTGAAGGAAAATAGCATATAAGAAAATATGTTTTGTATGTCTCTTTCTCTGACACGTTAGGCTATCTTTTTAGACAGTGTGTCATAGGGTTTATGGGTTGTTACTTTTTCTTCAGAATGTATATCTATATATAATCCATATAATTTAAAGTTTTTACATTTGCAATTACAAATACTTGAAGTTTACTTCTGTGTGTCATCACTTATTAGTTTCAAGACTGCATTTATAATATCTAAATTATGTTTTCTCTCATGACTATTGGATTTGAATATCAATTGCACTTGATGAGAAATTAAAATTCACTAAATGTCATAAAATTTTAACTGAAAAGAACTGGGATGTAGATTCTCATTAATTTCCTCTCCTGTAGTAGAATTTGACTTTGGAACAAAAGACATCAGTTTATAACATGTGATTCAATAACAGCTGTTGGTAATTGAAAGCATCAAAGTTTGTAATGAAAACTCAAGTCATGAAAATGGACTTGATTTTTTGCTTCAATATATATATGCCAAATAAACCTATGTTATTGAAACACCGGGATAAAGTTTTGCTTTGCCACCTAAAACTCCCTCCTCAAAGATCAGTTTCTAAATTTTTTTTCTCATAATTTTTGCTGTTCATGAATTTGTAAATTTCTGTTTCCTTTCTCTACTCTATAGAATTCTGTACTAATATATGTTGATGTTTTTTGGGCTTTTCTAATCATATAAATATGATTAGAATTTTTTTCAGAGATGAGTATTTATAAGTGAAAGAAGGAATCTGGAGCTCCAACCTCCGTCGCTGTTCCAGAGTCAGGGACTCTGTCTTGTTAGCCAAGGCATCGAAACTCAGATGGGCTGGACATGTAATGGGATTTGGAGACAACTGCTGGACTAGAGTTATTACTGACTGGATCCCATGGGATGTCAAAAGATCACGTGACTGTCCACCTACAAGATGGTCAGACTTCTTCATCAAGACCCTGAACGAACAGCTTGAGGCTCTTTGTATTCCTGAAGCAACCAGATGCCATTGGACTACATTGGCAAGTGATAGGGTCAAATGGAAACTTTACTGGTGCCTGCTCAAGCAAATTGATCAAATAACTTGAGCAGGCTCAAGCAGGATGTCAAGTGATCAAGTGATCAAGTGAGTATTTATAAATGAAAGGGCATGTGGAATTTCAATAATTTTAAATATATAATGGCAAAAAATTTTCTTTTATCAATATAACACTGTAAATTTTCAAAATGTGTAATTATGCAATTCAAGAGACAATTTTATTTATTTGTTAAAAACTAATAAAATTTCTCAAATTAGAAACTAAATCCCAGCTTATATAGAATTAGATATACAACATATAGTATGTTGTCTATCTACTTTCTGTATACATACAAACTGACACTCTAGTTCATGTTTCTTCTAAAACTCAACAAATGTTATTAAATTAAGCCTCTTCATATTTCTTCCCGAGTCACGATGAGTTCCATTATTAACTCCTTATCTATGAATTTTTCTTATTATAATATATATGTATATATACACATATATATGTGCATATATATATATAATCAAGCATTATTTCATGAAATTCAGGCTCTCCTTTTCAAAATTCACAGGTTCTGCTTCGTGAGTAATTGTCCTTGAAGATAGTAGATACTATTTTCTGAAATATTTTGGGATGCTAAGATGGGCAGATTTATTCAGCATTGCTGTGCTGAGACTAAACACAATTGCAAACTTTCTAATTAGAAGCTATATGGTGTGTAAGCAGGATAGAGTTTAGAATGTGGTAGCTTTAAAAATTGCAGCAATGATAACATGGCTTAAGACATGTCCACAGACTCCTGAAGATTGGAGACCCAGAAAATAGAATCTCTCCTAGATTCTCTGAAAAACAAGGCCATATGGATAACTGAATTTCAACTGGCTAGTACTGATTTCACAAATTTCGCCACAAGAAAAGATGGTCATGTTCTGTTTGTAACGTTACTAATTTTGCAGTAATTTCTTATAGCACAAGAAGCTAACATTGGGTACTTAAATGTTTACAATCTGGATAGAAAAAGCTATATATATCTACATATTTTAATTCTGAATATTATTTAGAAATCAATTTAGACCTAGAATATGGAGAATTCATTGAAGAGCGTCTTGTCAAAGTTATATGTTTGGAAGAATTAATTTTGAAATATAAGGAAGGGTCCACTTATCACTTTTTATAGCCTATTTTAAAAGCATTTATGATTTTATACTTCACAGATCTCTTAATCATGTCAACTACACTGCCCAAATCTGCTGTCTCTTTAAACTACCATATTAACCCATAAACAATACTTTATTAGTTATATAGTACAGCAACCTTCTAAATAAGCCACTGTCCTCTAATTTCTTTGTTTCTCGCGTTCACCCTCAATCTCAGGGTTGGTCGAAACATCCTAAGTGCCTATTTGATTTCTAATTACTTGTCACTTGCCACTAGTCTTCCTGTTGTTCATGAATTTTCTCAAGCAGGTGCCAGTAACGTCCCCATTTGTTGGGAATGAGGTCCATTATTGTTAATGTTTTTGTCATATCAAATACACCACGAGTAGCTTGCCAGGCTCTGCTGTGACTCTGGGTTAATCCCAGTCTTTTTCAATAGATATTCTTTAGTGTCTTTTTTTAGTGTTTTGATAAAAAATATTGAGTGTTTTATTTTAGCCCACAGATAATTCATGATCAGGACCTTGACTAACACTCTAATTTAATATCTTGTTACTTTCCTTTCTGAACACTCTAATGATCAGTCTACATGAACACTCTAATGACCAGTCTAATGTCAGTCTACGTGATTTACCTGTTCAAGGCTCACCTCGTATCTTGTAAATGGCTTTTACATAGCTATTTTCACACAAAGTGACAGAAATAGTGTATTTTCATAATTGTTTTATCTTGTGTAAGATAAGTTTCTCACGATAAATCTGCTTGACTATATGGTCAAGTAGGATAAATCTACTTGACTATTTGGTCAAGTATGATTGGAGTCAGAGCCAGGAGAAACCCCTGAGCATTGCGGGTGTGACCCAAAAAAGCAAAAGAAAAAAAAGACTTATAGCAATATTTTTTAAAGTTATTTTTAAACTTATATATATTGGATGCCAGAGATCTAACCTGGGGTTCGGCTGTGTGCAAAACAATATAGTCCCCAGAGCCAAGAGTAATTCCTGTGTACAGGGTCAGGAAGAGACTCACAGACATGGGGCAGAGCTGCTACTGGCTCTCCCTGTGCCCAGCCGCTCATGAGGCGCCAGGAGGGGATGGCAGGTTCTAGCCCTGGCCCGCCACCCCAGCAGAGCCTACAACAAGCCAGACAACCCCCCACTCCATGAGGGCCTCCGTTTTCCACATCTGGACTTTCCCCTCATCAGAACTCCACCCAGCAGACCAGCCTATTACAGCCCTGCTCGCAGGGGCATCAACTTATTGATGGAAAGTCTGGTCCATCAATAAATGCTGGATTTAGAGATGACTACAAGAGTATGCTACCTGCACGGCAGAGCCTGGCAAGCTACCTGTGTCTTATTTGATATGCCAAATACCAGTAACAATTATAGACCTCATTCCCATGACCTGATGGAATGGTTTGAGGCTCTTTATGTTCCTGGAGCAAGCAGGTGCCCTTGGGCTCTACTTGCATGAGACAGGTCATATGGAGATGTTACTGGTGCCGCTCGAGCAAATCGATGATGAACGGGAAGACAGTGATGATTGGAAAATATATAGTGCTTGCTTCGCAGTTAGCAAAAAATCTTCATTAATAATAATTTTCAAAATTAATGTTTTTATCTACATTAAGTTAAAAAAAGTTTTGCAATCCAAATTTAAGTATTGAATAAATTTATATATTTAAAATAAATATCAGGGGCCTGAGTGATAGCATAGCGATAGGGCGTTTGTCTTGCATGCAGGCGACCTGGGTTCAATCCCTGGCATCCCATATGGTTCCCGAGCACTGCCAGGAGTAATTCCTGAGTGCAAAGCCAGGAGTAACCCCTGAGCTTCGCTGGGTGTGACACAAAAAGCAAAAAAATAAAATAAAATAAATCAGGCAGATCAGCGATAGTTTTCAATGTTGCTGGTGGATATCTCCATTCTTGAACACTAAAACTGTCCTTTTGGTTTTCCATTGGGTGGGCACCTTGCATTCAGACAGGTAGTGTGTGAAGAGCCGAGCCAGTGTACTGATTAGTACTGATGGCAGATTCTTCAGGTGTTCGGGTCTGACTTGTGGGCCAGGTGCTGTTCACATCTTTACCGATGAAATGGCATGTCGATTTTAGAGAGAGAATGTTGGGAATGACATGTCCTTCCTGCAGAATTTGGTATGTGGGCAGGGGGACATGGCTATCAAAGACGTCCGAGTAGAAGTCATGGATAATCTTCTCCATTGCCTTTCTGGAAGGTGTGATAGATCCATCAGGACGTCGGAGGGCAGTCATCTTGGTCTTACAGTTGGAGAAGGACAGGTAGGTGTTGCAAATGCCTTTCCTGGCTTCTGCTGCATTGGTCAGTATTGCTGCTCTTCTCTCTTTGAGGTCTTTCTTTATTGCTTCTCTGCACTGCTTTGCGAGCCTGGATATTAGCATATGATTGCCAGATGTTCGCTCCTTGCCACGTTGACAAAAGAGCTTGAGAGTTGAATTTTTGAAGACACGTGTCCTTTTGTGTCTTTCTCTCTTTCAGAGTTCTTCGCACAATCATGGAGGTGTTGAACCAGTCAGTTGTATTCTTCATCAATATCATCAATGATGGCATCTTCCCATGTTGCCACAATGGTGCCAAAGAGTTCCCAGTTGGTGGTCATTCTGGGAGTCAGAATGTACAGACAGTCAAGTTCTCTTCTTAAACTTTGCAGCCTTTTCTCCCCATTTAGTGAAGTAGAAATTTGCATGAAGGAGACAGTAGTCAGATCCTATTTGGAATTTTTTGGACGACAGCAACTTCAGTCAGGCAAAACCATCAATTGAATATGATGTGGTCAATTTCATTGTGAAACTGCCCATATCCAACATTTCAATTCAGCCTTCTGGAACTCTGAGTTCCCATGAATTGTCTTGGTAAATATGATGAACACAGATAGTCTCTCACCCTGTTCGTTCCATTCTAGGCCATGGGTCCCAATGTCGAAGTTCTTCGGCCGATCCTCTAACCCGATCCTCTTGGTCTTATCTTGACATTAAAATCACTATGATCTTGTAGAAGGTGTGATCTTATTTATGGAACTCCTCCAGTTCCAAGTAGAATTTCTCAAATTCTACTTCCATGTATGTGGATGTTGGTGCAAAAGCGAAGTTAGAAACCAGTGGCAGTGGGCCACATCTATTCAAGTATAATCATCCTATCCTGTTTGTTAGGCATTAAAATGAATTAATGCTTATGGCCGGGTTTGTGTTGACAAGGACACCGACACCACTGATGCCTCTTTCATCGCATGTTCCGAGTAGTAGTTATTTTCCAATGTCAAAAAGAGAGTGATACAATTGATGCCTTCTTGTATCAGTCAGACCAATGATGTCGTACTTGATCTTTTGCCCTTGCACCATCAGGTCCTCGATATATTCTTCTGATGCCAGCATAGGTGCATTGAAAGTACAGACAGTCATTTTAGTCCTTCTTTTTGTCTGCCTAGTTGGGCCCTGAGACTTTATCAGCCTCTCCTTGCTCATCCTTCTTAGTGCTGTTGTATTTAGGACTCTTTCAGGGTCAGGGAATAAATATTTTTTTTTCTTGCTTTTGGCATATCGAATACACGTCGGACAGCTTGCCAGGACAACTTGCAACTATCACCTGATCTGCCTATTTTCCATCATAAACAAGCTCTTCTTTTGAGTCATCCTGAACAAGATTGTCAGAATATTAGATGAAGGACCACCATGCAAGCAATCTGGCTTCCGAAAAGGATTCAGCACAATCGACCACATCCACAGAGTAACCAAGCTCATTGAGGTTTGTAGGGAGTTCAAGATGCCGCTCTGTCTCACTTTCATTTATTTAAAGAAAGCTTTGATTCTGTTGAGACTGAAGTGGTCATTGATGCCCTAGCCAAATAAGGAGTTCAAATAAAATACATCAAGATCCTTCATGAACTGTATTATGGATTCACCACCAGGAACTCACCATTCGAAAAGGAAGTGATCATTGATGTCAAAAAAGGGGTTTGGCAGGATGATACCATCTCACCAAAACTCTTCAGAACCACCCTCGAGAACCTCATGAGACAATTAGAATGGGAAGGAATGGAAGTGAAAATAGATGGTCAGCGACTACACCACCTATGCTTTGCTGATGAATTGTTCTAGTAACACCAAATACAGCCAAGTGGCACAATCGTTGGCTGACCTTGACCGAGAATGTGGAAAGAGAGGTCTACAACTGAATGTCAACAAAACAATGTTCATGAAAAATGAACCAGTTTCAGCTGCCCCATTCACTCTCAACAGAACAATAATCTCTGAATTTAGCAGTTATGTGTACCTAGGTCAAGAACTCAACATGACGAATGACCTAGCACCTGAGCTGCACAGGAGGATGAGAGCAGCATGGAACCCCTTAAAGAGCATTGAAAATAGCTAAAAGTGCAAAGAACTTCTGGCTCTGGGCACATCTCTTCGAGTCCACCATTCTCTCTGCATTAACATATGCCTCAGAGACCTGGGACCTATGAAAGCAGGATGAAAATGCTAGTGGGTCTCCCAGAGAGGAATCGAAAGAGCTGTGCTTGGAATATTGCACCTCACTCAAGTGAGAGAAGGAATCTGGAGCTCCAACCTCCATCAATGTTCCAGGGTCAGGGATGGTATGTGGTTTGACAAGGCATAGGAAATCAGATGGACTGGACATGTAATGCGATTTGGAGAAAACCTCTGGACTAGAGCTGTTACCTACTGGATCCCACGGAATTTCAAAAGATCACATAGCCACCCACCTACAAGATGGTCAGAATTCTTCGTCAAGACCCTGAACAAATGGTTTGAGGCTCTTCATATTTCTGAAGCAAGCAGATGCCATCAGGCAACACTGGCACAAGATAGGGTCAAATGGAAATGTTACTGGTGCCTGCTCAAACAAATTGATGAATAACAGGATGTCAAGTGATCAAGTGATCAAAATAAATAAAAGTAAGCATCCACACTTATTTTTAAAGTGATAAGATAATGTTAAACTCTGTTTTCACATATTATTTTAACATCTCATGTTCTAAAGACAGACATGGGGCAGAGCTGCTACTTGCTCTCCCTATACCCAGCTGCTCACAAGGAGACCAGGAGAGATGGTGGGTTCTAGCCCTGGCCCGCCATCCCAGCAGAGCCTTGCAACAAGCCAGCACGACCCCCCATTCCATGAGGGCCTCCATTTTCCACATCCAGACTTCTCTCTCGTCAGAATTCCACCCAGCAGACCAGCCTATTACAGTCCGGCTCCGCGGCCGCAAGCGGCAGTGCGGTTCATCATTAAATGCTGGACTTAGAGATGACTGCAAGAGTATGCTACCTGCACGGCCAGAGCCTGGCAAGCTGCCCGTGTTGTATTTGATATGCCAAATACCAGTAACAATTATAGACCTCATTCCGGAATGGATTGTGGCTCTTTATGTTCCAGAGCAAGCAGATGCCCTTGGGCTCTACTAGCATGAGACAGGACATATGGAGATGTTACTGGGGCCCGCTCGAGCAAATCGACGAACAACGGGAAGACAGTGATTCTAAAGGACAACTATTATTGAATGCTTATTTAAAATTAACATATATAAAATTCATTCTAAAATGTAGGAGGTGAATTTAAACTGACATTAATTTTTTGGTTCACATATTCTTTAACAATAGACCATTTTGCTTCCAAACTGTAGTGTTTTACTAAATTCTTTTAGCGGAGATAAAACACCTCTGCTTTCTTTCCCTTAATTATTTGCTATTCATAGCTTACATATTCTCTTTCTACTGATATTACAAGCATACTTCACAGATTTTTATATAAAAATATGAAACTCTAGATATAGTATTTAACACAATTTTAATAAATAATTAGAACTAAGTACCACAAACAGCAGAATTCTTTTCATTATTAAATAAAGGAAAAAGTTTATTCTTGAGTATGTTTTATTGTGTCACATGAAACGTTTTATTCCTTTTTAATCGATCCTCAGCACATTCTTTTCTGCTTGCTGGTTTTATGTGATTAACATGTTTAGGATTAAGAAGACTTTACCTAGACAATTGTGGAGAGCATCCTTTGTCAGGTACCACTTACTCCCTTTCTATCTGTTCTGACTGGGTCACACTGCTGAAAGATTAACTTCAAATTTATTCTAAAGATTATATAAACATGTGGGAGTCAGACATTAGGTAAGACAGAGAGGGAAACAGTGTGCTAATAATTGTTGTAAGTGATGATACCAGCCGAGAACTGAGCATTGAATACAGGCAAAAAGATACATATGATAACCTCTAAATGCATGTATTGCAATACACAATGTGTAAGAGAAGGAAGAGAGAAAGAGAAAGAGAGAAAAGATATAAAGAACCTGCCATAGAGGCAGGCTAGGGGAGAGGGGATGGAATCAGGGACATTGGTGATAGGAAATGGGCACTGGTGGAGGGACGGGTGCTGGAACACTGTATGACTGAAACATAAACATGAACATCTCAGTAATTATATATCTTATGGTGGTATAATAAAATATTAAAAATTATAGCAGCAACGTATGAAATAGTGATACCAACTATGAAAAAAACACAGGAAATTTCTTCCTAATTACTTTAAAGGATGAAAGGGATGATTGATACCCTTTTGCCTTAGTATAAAAACACTCAATTCACATTTTTTTGCCGAGAAGCTGTTTTTCGATTACAGCCTAAGCAATGAGGTTGATTAAAATCCTGATTTTCAATAAAGAAAAACATGCACCAAGATTTTTCTGATTTTTTGGTAAGATCATTTTCAGTATAAATGCATGAAATAAAGTGACTTAGTGAAAATTGTAAAAAAAAAGTTTATTTTAAACTCTTAATTTCAACCCTAGAAAATACATTTAAACATAAATATGCAATTCATGATCTATACATAAGTAATTTTAAAACTTAGTGCATAATAAAGGGAAGTAGTGGATTTCTATATTATTTTTTGTGGTTTATGAATAGTGTATTATCTATTTTTTACTAACCTAAAAAGAAAACAATGACTTTAGGAAATGTCAGCTTTTTATATTAAATCAGAACAATAAACAACTTGTAGAGATAAAGATGACTTCATTAATGATGATAGGAAGCTGGCTTGAATATAAGTAATTTCCTACTCTTATCATTTGTTTTTGGTCTCAACTTCAAAGGGTAATAAGAATCAGTTCTCTATTCTCCTGTTTCCCTTCCAAGGCTGTTTGAAATATTTGGGAAAAGTTTTAGGCACTAAGTAATGCTGGGGTCATGTTTGGGAAAGAAATACGTTACTATTCTTTTAAATAACAATTTTTTCCATTATGTTCTATCAATATTGTTAAATAATTACCAGTTAAAAAAGCAAAATAAAAAACTATACCCTAAATAATTTCTTAGCAATTAAAATGAAAATATGTACTTATTTTTCTATTTCTGTGACACATGTTTTAACCATAGAATTAAGAGTGTAACTCTCAAGACTCAAATAATTAACTGTTGAGTAATATGAACATAATTATTGTTTCAAACATCAAGTGTGAAATTATTTGTACATCTTTGAAGATATGACCTAGTATCCAAAAGTATAATCAAGTACAGGTTCAATATTAAGAGAAAATATTATTGTTTAGATGCAGATAATGTCAAACTGAAAATTATCTTTTTCTCTTCTTTGTTATTTCCTCTTTCTCCTTTTTATTCTTCTCCCTATTATCCCTTTCTTGCTTAACACCTTCTTCTTAATCCTCTTATCACCTCTCTAGTTTCTGATATCTCTTCCTATTAAAAAACACATGGAAGAATATGCAAATTAGAGAACATCAATCCTCATTCTTCATCTAGAATACAATTCATGGTCCCATTATCTAATGATGAACTTGATAAACCTCTTTTTGACTTTGCATCCTATGTCTCTTCCTTCTTTCCATGTCATCCTTTATTACTAATTGCTAACAGCCCTCCCTTGTTCAGCACACTTGCATTCCTCTCTTTCTCCACTCTTTAAGAACCATATCTTTTATTCACTGGAGCTACTGCCAGAAATATGTAGGGGCCACCAATGTTATCTCAGTGGTGATGATCAGAGGGGTGTGTGGTTCCAACACATGTTAGGAATGTTTTTAAGAGTCATTTAAAACATCATTTCCTGTATTAAATAGACTCCAAAGACTCTGCCTCACTCCAAACATGATGAATTCAGGAAACAAAATCAATACATGTGTGCTGTTACTTAGGTATAGGGTACTTGAGTAATATTAAGATGTAGGCGAGAATCATCACAAAAAATAATTTGGATGTGCTAAGAGTGTAACTCATCAGTTATGCATGTGTGAGGTCTTTAATTTCATCCCTGGCACTTCAAATACTAATTAATAATAATAATAATTTACATGTGTAAACCAAAAATTAATATCTTTAGTAAATAATAGAATAAATGAAATGCCTCCAGCAAGAAAATAACACGTTTGTTTTTATTTGGGGAAAAATAGCTAAAGGGGGATTGAAAGTAAGAAAGGCAAGAATGAGGGGGAAATACATATCTCTTTAAATGATTATCTTTTTTAAATATTTATCTCTTTAAATTATTTTGCAAAGATACAAAATAAATTTTTCATAATATAGACTGTATATTTTGCAAGAAAATCTCATTGCACCCAATAGCAGGTGAGTGAATACAAATGGATTACCTCTTAGCACAATAGGAAATAAAATCTTTCTCTTTAGAACAATATGAATGGAACTAGAGGAGAGGTCATGCCAAGTAAAGTGAGTCCAGAGCAAAAGACAAATATCAGATTATCTCATTCATAAACCGAATATAAGAAACTAAGCAAGGTTATGAATAAATTCAAAGAAAGCCCCTAAATTCTGACCACAGAACTAAAGCTACCAAAGCCGGAGGGCAATGAAAGGGGAATGGGTTTCACTGAAGTGTTGTGAAGGTATTTTGGTACTTGGGTGGTCAGCTTGGTGTGGCAATACATCTCCAAGCTGTGTGAAATTATACCCCTAGTATTGTAAACCAAGATTAACTCAACTTAAAAAGTGTTCTTGTGAAAACCTCATCAAAATTGGATTTTTAATATTTGAATTCTTGAGCTCATAGCAGCATTATTCACAACAGCCAAAACATGGATTCACCCTAAATGCCCATCAGCAGACAACCGGATAGAGAAAGTGTGCTGTGGACACTTAACAGAATACTACTTTGTTGTCGAATTATTAATTCTGGGGCAAAATGGAGATATGTTAAATAAGTCATAGTAAGTAAAATAAAAAAAGAGAAATATAATTATTAAATGGTTTATAATCAAATAAGATATATGAATAACTAAAGCAAACAAATTAGCAAAGGAAAGTCAATAGATTCATTGAAAATATGGTAGTTCCAAGAAAAGAAAGGAGAATGGATGGAGGAATGAAGACAGGGTCCTTTAGGTGGTGGGTTGGTAATGGAACTTTGGTAAGGGAAGAATCAGACACACAAGGAGGTGTGGACCCTATCACTGAAAGGATAAACCAATGGCAATCAATTAAAGAACTTCCTGCACTAATACATACTAGTTACATAAAATGCTAATACATATTTTAGGTGTTCAAGCATAATTTTAGAGAAGACTTTCATATTCTATAGTATTCTTTGATAGTCTAGGATGATACTTTGATATTCTATGATGATACTTAGATATTCTTTTAACTTTATTAGTCCATATAAATTTAACACTTTACAATTGAAGAAAATATCGATATGAATCTTTCAAAAATTAATTTCGAACTCTTCTTTTCAAATACTTATATGCTGTTATACTAAATTTTACAAAGGCACAATTTTGGAAATCAAACTTTAAAGAAGCTAATATATGTATGTATAAAATATTTAAATATATCATAATATGTAAATATTATATGCATATATACATGAAATGTCTACGTAATCATACACAAGACTGTTCGCTGCCAGTCTTAGAATAGACTTAGAATAGAGGCTTCTGTACTACATCTGTGGTTTACAGACCACTGTTACCATTGTTTCTAGGTATTTCCTTCAATATTTTTCTAAACATTTAGGTTTTCAAACATCTCAGACTTTTTTTTGTTTACACAAATCATGACAACACTTATGCAAAAAATTTCATAGAAGCTTTGGAAGGTAATTAATAATGATTTTTAAAATCTTAGAATATATTCCACCTTAGGTACACAAAAAAGTGAAAGCTGAAACAAAATATTTTACAAACTTTATAGTTACTAGAGGGTTTCTATTACATAACTAGTCTTCTATTAGGTAACTACTCTAACTACCAATTTTAACTCCCAAAAATATTAACTACCAATATAAAAAAGAATAGAGAAATTATTACAAGTATTTAAAAGAGCAATTTATCTGAAAATTTCTGATGGTTATGCCACACAACTAGGAGTGCACACACAATGGTCATCTGTCTGAGAGTCTCTCCCTCTCTGTCTCTCTCTATATATACATGCATACATGTATAGATACTGTAGTTGTTATTTTAATGTAACAATTGTGAAATCTGAAGCAGTATTCAAATATAAGCAGCTTTTTTAATCAAACTTGGCCTAATTTTACAGACTTTATTCAATTCTGTAAAACTGACTTGACAATATTAGCATATAACAGGATACACTGTATTCTAGAAAGACTAAGATCATGTCCAATTGTCAATTCTGGTAAACAAGTTGATTATTGTTCACAAAAAAAGTCCAGAAGCAACAGAAAAAGAAAAATGATCTTTGTTATGTTGAACCACCATATTCAATTTTCATTTTGATCACTTAGCACTGGATAACCAATCAAGAACAATTTCCTTAATCTTTCTTGAACATCGCCTTAACTTTTTATTTATTTATTTTTCTGAATAACCATGCAATAGACCATTACAAAGCTGTTCATGATTGGTTTTCAGTTACACAATGTCTCAACATTCATTCCTCCACCATTCCCAATACCAATGTACCCTGTTTCCCTTCCACCCACCCCCACAATCTGCCTCTATGGCAGATTCTTTCTCTCTCTCTCTCTCTCTCTCACTTTCCTTTTGTGCATTGTGGTTTGCAACACAGACACTGAGGGTTATCATGTGCATCCCTTTAACTACTTTCAATATTCAGTTCTAATCTAGCTTTGCTATTTCCAACTATTATTGTCAAATGGGGTCACTTCTCTCCTTAATTTTAGTCAGAGATAATAAAATTAATATCACAAAGCCTAGACTACTACAAGAGTATCCCACCCACATAGCAGAGCCTGGCAAGCTACTCGTGTCATATTTGATATGCCAAAAACCAGTAACAATTTTTTTTTTTGCTTTTTGGGTCACACATGGCAATGCTCAGGGTTACTCCTGACTCTTCTCTCACCAATGCTCAGAATTACTCCTGGTGGTGCTCAGGAGACCATATGGGATGCCAGGGATCGAATCTGGGTAGGCCGCATGCTAGGCAAATGACCTACCCACTGGACTATCGCTCCGGCCCCATCAATAACAATTATAGACCTCATTCCCGTGACCTGAAGGAATGGTTTGAGGCTCATGTTCCTGAAGTGAGCAGTCGCCCTTGGGCTACACTAGCATGTGACAGGATGTATGGAGATGTTACTGGTGCCCGCTTGAGCAAATCGATGAACAACGGGAAGACAAGTGATACAAGTGATCCCAAAACCACAGAGAATGAAATACCTGAGAAATATGTATTACATCTAACTCAGAGTCTAAAAATCAATAAAAGATCTCAATCATTATTTGCAAGTTAAGTTGTCTAAAAGGACACTGCGATGAAGCACAAAATAGTTCAAGTGTTATTGTATTGTATTGTGTTTGGGGACCACATCCAGTGACCCGGGGACCCACAGGGCTTAGTTCCTGCTCTATGATCTGGGATCACTCCTGGTGGTGTTCTAGGGACTGTTTGCAGTACTGGGTTGGGATCAAACTTCAGTCTGTGGTATGCAAGTCTGGTTCTTTTCACAGTGTGCTTTCTCTCCAGCTGCAAAATGTAATTATTTTTAAGTGGAATATTGGAAATAGATGATGAAAGGTGGAGATTTTTTAAAATAGTTAATAAAATTCTCTTCAGTAGATGCTCAGAATTTCAAGATGCAAACTCGATGGAAAAAGTGATTTTAGAGAAAATGGCATGAAAATATGCAAGAATATTTGTATGTGAATATTTGTGCTATGGGCAACTTTCACTGGAGGGGTTTGGATTTAGTCACAGAGCAGGAAGAATGAATTGATTCTTGAAATACTGAAGAGCACATTCTACCTTTGGAACAAGTAAATATTATCAAATTACATTTTTCTTTACTAATATTTCTCCCTATTCTGATGTTTAATGCTGATGATCTAGTAAAGAAACGTAACAACCAAATTTGCTTTTCGAAGGTGTAAATTAAGAAACCATATGCATTAACATATATACTGCAACCCTGTAACAACTTTCAAAGTATTTGTAAAAATTATTCCTGGACATGTAGATATGTTATTTTAATAATTTCAGCAAATATACTGATAAAGAAAACTAGCTTTCATGAACCATTTTTAAGTATTTTATAAAGAAAATTTTCCCAAATTTGTGGATATGATATTATCAGTCTACAGCATTTATCTGAACTTAAGATGAACCATTCTTCCCTTCTCCTCGGAAATGCTTTGTCGGTTCTTTGGGAACAGACAAAACTTCCTCATTGCTGCATAATAAACACTGGCTGATCCCTCTCCCGTAAACATTCTACGGAAAGAACACAGCTGGTGTATGAAAGAAAAGCTTGCTCACACACTCCAAGATAACTTCCGATTAGATTCATTCTTAGATTATTTCAACCCACAATGTTTCTGGCTTGAATATAAAACATATTGAGTGTTTCAGGAAGGAATATTTGTTTCTGAATGCCAGGCTCTGTGTTCAGCCTAGCAGAAAGGCCTCTTATCCCTTTGGACTCCCATAGGCTTGAGGAATAAAAGAGTTGTGCATCGCTGGTTTGCTGTGGTCTCCAAAACCATATCAAACCGCCTGTGTCATGCTCGTCATTCAACAGATGGAAAATATTGCCTTGCAGTTCCGTGCCAGGAAGGGAGGCTCTTTGGGAGAGGTGAATAGGGTCTCAGAGACGTGTACAGGCCATGTGCATTCCAGTGAGGGGTTAACGGTCAAGAAAAGTCGGAGTTCACTGAGGCAAGACAGAGAGAAATGGCCAAACTGCTTTTGTGATTGATGATCAGTGGAATGCAAAGGAAGAAGAGAAAGTCAGCACAAAAAGACATTTTAGTATGGAACACAAGTATTAATAGTGACTTATCACAACTAACTCTGATGATGATTTATTGTGTGGCTTTGAGGCAAATCCACCCATCTGGGGTTTTGCTAACAATATGCAAGCCCTGGGAAAGACTTGACAAAGCAGAATACATCACAACCACAAATGTTCCTTTGGAATTTTGCTCCTCCTTTAAGTATTTTCCATCCTCAGTCATTATCAAAAGACACCATCCACATGGAACTACAGGATACTTATGGGGAAGTGCAGTGATCACAATCTCCACCCGGCACAGTCATCTGGCCCCTTCCATCAAGCTTCAAAGAGTGGGGCCTTGGATCTCTTAAGCACATTTCAGTGTGGCTGCCTTTGTATATGCTGGTGCTGCTTTCTTTCCTTAGTTTACCATGTTATATCAACCCTCGACTAAAGTAAGTATAGACCTAAGGAACCAATATTATGTCTGAAAGCCTACATGGAAGGCTGTTCAAACAGCATATTCCATTTCATAAAGGAGATATCTATATGCTTTGTACAGTGAAAGGAAACTCATTAAGTTTATGCAGACCTGTTCCTATCTCTGTGTGACCTTCACATTAGGACCTTTGTGACTGTTAGTATCAATTTCTGGTGACAGCTTAAAATTCCTGAACCCTCTTACAACTTCCAGGAAGATATAGATATAGTTATAGATATAGATATATACATATATATGTATATATATGCTATACGTCTATATATTTGGAGGAGTAAGATCTCTGTATATATTGATATCTCTTTGTATATATTGATAATCATTTATAACAAGTTTAAAATCAATGAAAGTTAAAATGACCAACAGATGGTGGACTTATAAGATTGACATTTAATAGATTGATCGTGAAACAGATAATTCATAAACTACAGACAGCAAATGATGGATGATAAAAAATAGAAAGAAAATTATTTCTCTGAATATTATTAGTTAACATTTAATAAGTGCTTCTATATTGACAATGTTTTACACTTCTATTTACTTCCTTTGATCCCTTTGAACACAAAATAGACTACCTTTTTTTGACTGCAGGTTTGTAGATCTGGAAATGGAGGTATAATTTAAGAGTGGCCTGAGCACTATATGCATTTAAATAGAGCTCAAAGACTCTACTTGTGAATCTAATTTCTGGGCTTAAGAAAACCTTTGCTATGAGCTCTGTGGCACATTTACAGTCCTAAATCTCTACCTCTTTATCTCCTTTCTGCTTCTCTGTTTACAAATAATAGTAATGGATTCTGATGTAATACGTGTTATATTGACAATAAATTTGATATGTCTCAACTCTGTTATCGTGAAATATGATAAATGGAAGTTATACACGATGGTCAGGCTTCTTCGTCAAGACCCTGAATGAACAGTTTTAGGCTCTTTTTTATTCCTGAAGCAACCAGATGCCATTGGGCTACACTGGCACATGATAGGGTCAAATGGAAATGTTACTGGTGCCCACTCAAGCAAATCGATGAATAATGGAAAGTCAAGTAATCAAGTGATATGGTAATACTGTAAATAACGTTAAATATGTATGACATACTCATTGCCTTCTTAGTGAAAGGAGTGTGTAAATAATGACTAATATTCGATCACGTCACTACTCCGTAATCACTTACTAGAGCGGGCACCAGTAATCTCCATGTCTTGTCTCATGCAGCAGAGAAGGCCATGCTCCAGAAATAAAACCCAAACCATATATTAGTCATTCCCATGGAATGACCTATATAATTTACTGGCATTTGGCATGTCAAATACACACGCAGCTTCTAGGCTTGCCGTGCAGAGGATATTCTTTAAACACCTCCAAATAAAGCATTTATTGAACCGCGTGGCCGCCGGTGTGATGGGCTGGTCGTGGTGAGTTCTGACGGAGGAAGTCGGATGTGGAAAATGGCGGCCCGTGGAGTGGGTGGGGTCGCTGTTGTTGTGAGTTCTGGGGGTGGTGGGCCACTAGAACCCACCATGCCTCCCGACTGCCTCATGAATGGCTGGGCCAGGGAGACAAGGAACCCCTGCCCCATGTCCTAAGAGTCTCTGGACCAGATACCTGGGCGGTTAGGAAGAAACTGCGGCGTGGGTGTCATGCCGGCTGTGATGGCTGGTCGCTGGTGGAGTTCTGAAGAAGGGCGTCGGATTGGAAAATGGCGGCCCGTGGAGTGGGTGGGGGTCGCTGGGTGTTGTGAGGTTCTGACTAATATTAAAAGAAGTAATCAAAATCCCCAGATTTTTTTAATTTTTAAAAATTTTTGAGTATTTTATTATACCACCGTGAGATATACAATTACATAGATGGTCACTTGATTACTTGATCACTTGATCACTTGAATCCTGTTATTCATCTATTTGCTCAATCAGGCGCCAGTAACATTTCCATTGAACCCTATCACGTGCCAATGTAGCCCAATGGCATCTGGTTGATTCAGGAATATGAAGAGCCTCAAACCATTTCTTCAGGGTCTTGACAAAGAAGTCTGACCATCTTGTAGGTAGACGGCCACGTGGTCTTTTCACATCCCGTGGGATCCAGTCAGTAACAGCTCTCATCCAGCAGTCGTCTCCAAATCGCATTACATGGCCAGCCCATCTGATTTCCGATGCCTTGGCAAACGAGACAGTGTCCCTAACTCTGGAATAGCAATGGAGGTCGGAACTTCAGATTCCTTCTTCCATTTGAGTGAGGCATGATATTCCAAGCATAGCTCTTTCGATTCCTCTCTGGGAGACCCGAATAGCATTCTCATCCTGCTTTCGTAGGGCCCAGGTCTCCGAGGCGTAGATGTTCACGTCTGGGTTTTTGTCATACATTGTTTCAGCACCAATCCCTCCACCACTGCCCATTTCCCACCACCAATGTCCCTCACTTCCTCCCAGTGCCCCCCATCCTGCCTCCATGGAGAGTTCTGTATCTCTTTTCTCTTTCTCTCTCTCTTTCTCTCTTCTTTCTCTTACACCCTGTGGCTTGCAATACATACACTCAGAGGTTATCATGTGTATCTTTTTGCCTGTATTCAATACTCAGTTCTTGGCTAGTATCATCTCTTAAAACAATTGTGAACACACTGATCCCTTCTCTGTCCCACCGAACCTTCGACTCCCAGACACTTGTGGTAGATTCCATTTTTTTTTTTTTTGCTTTTTGGGTCACACCCGATGATGCTCAGGGGTTTCTCCTGGCTCTGCACTCAGAAATTACTCCTGGCGGTGCTCAGGGGACCATATGGGATGCCAGAGATCGAAGCCAGGCCAGCAAGCGTGCAGGGCAAATGCCCTACCCGCTGGGTTATCACTCCAGCCCCAGATTCCATTTTTTAACTAATTTATTATACCACCGTAGGATATACAATTACAAAGATGTTCATATTTGGGTTTTTGGTCATACAGTGTTCCAGCACCCATCCCATCACCAGTGCCCATCTCCCACCACTAACGTTCCCAATCCCTGCCCCCTCCCCAGCCCGCCTCCATGGGAGGTTCTTTATTTTTTTCCCTTTCTCTCTATCTCTTTTTACTTCCCTTCCAGATTGTGGATTACAGAACATACATTAAAGCGTTGTCATGTGTATCTTCTTTCCTGTATTTAATGCTTAGTTCTAGGTTGGTATTAGTACTTTCAACAATTGTTAGCACACTTCTATTTTCTCTCTTATGTAGCCTCTGACTCCACACATTTGTGATTATTTAAAGCATGGGCACTTAGAGTAGTGTTTTTTTTTTCTTTTTGGGTCACACCCGCGACGCCCAGGGGTTACTCCTGGCTCTGCACTGAGGAGTTACTCCTGGCGGTTCTCGGGGACCATATGAAATGCCGGGGATCAAACCTGGGCCAGCATGGGCAGGCCATGTGCAAGGCAAACGCCCTACCCACTAGGCTATAGCTCCGGCCCCTAGAGTAGTGTTTTTTGCACTAATTCTATTATCAAAGTAAGCTGGGGGTTTTTTTGTTGCAATTTATTTTTTTCTTTCTTTTTTTTTTTTGCTTTTGGGTCACACCTGGCGTGCTCAGGGGTTACTCCTGGCTCTGCACTCAGGAATTACCTCTGGCGCTCGGGGACCATATGGGATGCCGGGATCAAACCCGGCCTGGCACAGGCCGCTGCAAGGCAAACGCCCTACCGCTGGGCTATCGCTCCGGCCCTTTTGTTGCAATTTAATGTGTACACCCTTTGGTGTACAGCCTCTCCCTGTGCCCAGCCACTCACTAGGCACCCGGGAGGGATAGCAGGATCTAGCCCTGGCTGGCCACTCCAGCAGAGCCTCACAAGTGCCAGACGACCCCCACCACTCCATGAGGGCCGCCATTTTCCACATCTGGACTTCCCTCTCGTCAGAACTCCACCCAGCAGAAGAGCCTGTCACAGCCCGGCTCACACAGCTGCAAGCGGTCTTGTGGTTCATCAATAAATGCTGGAAATCAGAGGTGACTACAAGAGTATGCCACCCGCATGGTAGATCCTGGCAAGCTACCCGTGTTTTATATATGTAAACCAGTAACAATTACATACCTCATTCCCATGACCTGATGGAATGATTTGAGGCTCTTTTTGATCCTGGAGCAGCATCTGTCCTTGGGCTCTACTAGCATGAGACAGGACATATGAAGATGTTACTGGTGCCCGCTCGAAAAAAAAACGATGATGAACGGGAAGACAGTGACAGTGATTAAAAGAAGGCAGTAATGTCAGATACGGTTCATGAAAATCAGACTTTCTGGAAAAGTTACCTACAATCCATGATAACCCCAAATGTATGTATTGCAAGCCACAATGTGTAAGAGAAGGGAGGGGGAGAGAGATACAGAAAAACAGAAGGACAGATAGACAGAGACAGAGAGAGAGAGAGAGAGAGGAAGAAGAGATAAAGTCCCCAGGGAGGGAATCTGGGGGCATTAGTGGTGGGAAATGTGCACTGGTGGAGGGATGGGTGCTGGAACACTGTAGGACTGAAACTCAGTCATGAATAGCTTTGTAATTTTGTATATCTCACAGTGGTATAATAATTTTTAAAGTTACCTACAGTAAAATGAAGTGCATGGCGATTCATCTCACGCAAAACATTTAACTTAGATAATGACTGGATAAAAAAGAAAATAACCGGATTGAAATTTTAGTAAGATTCTTATTCTTGCTATACACATGCTCAGCATCATCTCAAACATAAAGCACAATAACAATGATAGTGAATTTAGCAAAAGTCAGGGCATTTTTCAGATATAAATCTGTTAAAATGACACTTGCATTTTCTAAGAGTCACCATAAAAAATAAATAAAACCAATGTTGGTGGTGAGTTGTAACTCAGGGAAAAAAGGCAAATTCTTTCATTAAGAATGAATATCAAAGAAAACAGTACTATTAAATCTACTATGTAGAAGATAATTCCTCAGACTCCATATCGGTAGGCATGGCCCTGAGCTCCCAGCCAACACAGCCACTGCTGGAAGACAGACTTTCCAAACCCACAGCTGTGCTGGTGTGCGGCCACTCTGCAGCCACATGACAATCTTAGACTATAATGGATTTTAGCACCAGGTCCTTCCCAGGATCTTTCACGTTTATACACTGTAATGATCATTCTAATTGCAACAAACTGGAGAGGTTATGGGGTATGGGAAATTATGTCACACTAGAACTCACTAATGAATATGCACATAGAGACATCATAATCATTAATATCTATAGGGTAAGCCACAAAGTGTAAGAGAAGAGAGAGAGAAATACAGGGACAGAGACAAAGAGATAGAAAGAAATAAAATGTGCCTGTAATAGGGGCAGGCTGGGTTTGGGTGGGGAGGGCGTGTTTGGGATATGGATGATGGGAATTTGGCACTGGTGGAGGGATGGGTGTTGGAACACTGTATGGCAGAGACTCAATTATATACATCCTTGTAATTGTATATATCACATGGTATAATAAAAATTAAAAACAAAATAAAAAAAGAAGATATTGGCATCTATTAACACAGCCAGATAAAGAAACTGCTTCTGCTTTTGCACTGGCATGCAGACTTACTCTTTAAGACCATTGATTCCCAAAATACCATCTCTATACTACCTCCCCCAGTAGCGGCCTCCTCTTCCAGATAATGAGGGAAAAACCTGAATTAGGCTCTCACAGCCGTGTTCGGACAAGCCATTCAAAGTGATTCTGAGTTAGGATGATTTTTTTTAATTGTTTGTAATAAAACCACTAAGTAAACCAGATTTTTACTTTCAAGTCACAGAATTCTGAAAATGGGAGGGTCACACCAGACATGTTCTGGTTTTGTGAGTACGTTTTCTCTAGGTGTTCTAAAAAGAATAATTAGAAACTATATTCAATCAGAAAGCTGCCTTAACTTTTAGAGATTTTTTCAATATTATCAAAGCATTTTATTGTTTATAAAATGCCCCCATATAATTTGTCAAAGCCTATTTTTAATATCTAATCAATTTTCTAGAGGATTTTAAAAATTCACTGTAAAAAAAGTATTTGTGAAAAATATCAGATGCATTTCAAAAATTGGTGTCTAAATATACTACATCCAAAAAAGTGCATGGCAAAAAAAACACAATTTTAAAAGTTTAAAACTTGAAATCATTATTTTCTACATTACTGCAAAGAAATATATTTATAGCTTAATTTTTTCTCCTGTTTTTACAAAAAAAAGTTCTAGCTACATTCATTGTATGGGTTACTTGTGACTATACTAAGGGCTATTATCCAGAGTGTAATATTTTGACCTCAAGAAAAAATTATTTCAAGCATATTACTAATCGTATGTGACCTATATCCTTCATAAGGAAAATTCTGAATGAAGCTTTAAAGCTTATGAATACTTTTAGCTCCATTTATTATCCCTAGGAGGCAGGTATTTAATCTGTCAAGCATTTGTAAAACACCAAAAGCAGTATGGCCTTTGACCTGGGTCACTAAAGCTGTACCCATTCGGGTAACTTTTTGATTTCACCCAGCAGGTCCCCATACATTTGTACTCTGCCTTATGAAGCATTCAAGCAGAGTATGATCTTTGACTCCTGGCCACCTGTGTCCCATACTTTTTGTGTGAAAGAAATAAATGACAGGCTTGGAGATTAAGTCCAGTTCCCCCTTTTTATTCAGGTGTATTGCCAGCTGAGTTGAGTGACCCATGGGTGCCTTAATTTATGTTTTTTTTCTATTACAACTTGTAGCAATGCATGTGTTACTGATGAATTATCTTAACATTCTGTATCTAAATGTGTTCTCTCTCTCTCTCATAGGCAAGTATATCAATTGACTAAGCAAACCCCAGTATATTGCATGAGCACATGCATATACATTCTTAATTACTGCATGTGTTTTCCATATTAATGTCATCATCATTGTTTTTAAATCCAGGATCTTTGACATTTTAGAATTCTTTCCACAGGCTTACCAAGTGGATTTTGGATATTACAATTCCAGACCCTATCTTGGGAATAGCATTTGGAAATTCTGTTGTGAGTGGGTTTCATTTCAACTGTTCAGAAAAGTTCTACTATAATCAACAACCAAAATGGTCTTTCTATTAAAGAATAAACTGTTATTTAGTTTCCTATTATTGTACTTATTCAAGCAATAATTATTGAACATCTACTATATTTTTCAAATCAATGATAGACATTGTGGAATATGTTAGATAAGTTTTCTTCCTCTAAATATCTGATAAATGAAGGAAAACAGATGCACAAGTAACTACACGGAGGATCAGAGTAGAGGCATAAGCCACAGTTTTTTGACGACTTAACTAAAAATTATGTGGAGTATCTTTATGGAAAAGGTGGCATTTGCTTTAGGACTTGGATAATTTCAACAAAGAAAGACAAAATAATTCACTTATAAATAAATGATATAAACCATAAAAAGAAGAAAGAGAATCTCACTTATTAAAATTTTTTTTACGTCAAATTGTCCATAATGAAATGCTAAATAAAACCAGTGTATAAAAGTAGTGAAACTTAAGAAGAAAAATAGGAAGGGGGAGAAATTTAGGAGATATTGATAAGGAATTTTAACTTGATATCAATATAGTTTTAATCAGTTTTAATCATAGGAATACATATTGAATAAATTTTAAATGAAATGTAGAGATTTCCAAGTAGATAATATCCATACTTTTTATGCCAGTAAAATGGTTCTCTATTTTGACAATCATGCAGAACTAATTCTAATTTCAGTTCTTAAATTTGCTAGTGATGGACACAGGTACACCCGTAGAGCAGAAACCAGCTTTCCCGTTGAACCCCCTGCATTCCATGGACCACGGAGCAACTTCCACCCAAGCCACCCCCGATGGAGCCTCGGAGGAGCCCAGAAAAACCCCACACCTTGCTGGCAGCGATCTCACAATCCACACTCTGCAGCAGGTAAGATCTCCACCCAGCAGATTAATCCAGTCTCCAGCCCGCAGATTAATCCAGTCTCCAGCCTGGCTTGTCAGAAACCCAGCCTACAAGGACCCACCATGCAGAGACCTGCCCTTCAGAGGAGAGTATTTCAAGCCCAGGAATGCTTGAGCCTCAGACACAGGTACAGCCGGCAGAGCAGAAACCAGCTTTCCCGTTGCGCGCGCCCTGCGGCCGCGCAATTTACCTCCAAATTACTGTAGATATTCTACCCACCCTCTGAGAGAGCCCCACAAATTAATGATAATATAGTGCCCGCATGGCAGAGCCTGGCAAGCTGTCCGATGCATGTTCGATATGCCAAATCCAGTAACAGAAATGTTTATTTCCTGCCCACGAAAGAGCCCTTAATATGGCAGCAGAAAGAAAGGAAAACAAGCAGTGCCTGATAAAATTTCATGGCCATCCTAGGCTGCCAAAACGAAGAAGGACTAAAATGACTGTAACGGTTTGAGGCTCTTTATATTCTTGAATCAACCAGATGCCATTGGGCTACATTGGCACGTGATAGGGTCCAATGGAAATGTTACTGGCGCCCACTCGAGCAGATCAATGAATAATGAGATTCAAGTGATCAAATTTGCTAGTGATAATAGTAGCTGAATTTCTTTCTCTTATGCCTCCGTTTCCTCACCTGGAAAATGTAGGAAAACTTACTTATTTAATGAGTTTCTCAGTATTTATTCAAGTAATGTATTCTTAAATAACAACTGGGCATTAACAGCTTAGAAAAAACAGTGTCTTTCACCTTCGTGTTCTAATGTTTAAAGAATAGAGAATTTCGAGATTAAAAAGGTATAAAAAATAAAATATGCATAAGCCAAAGAGGTAACAATATTAATATTTTATTTAATAGAGATAATTGATAATATATGAAAACAGTAGGATAAATATAACTATACAATTTACCCTTCCTTTTTCTCATGTAATGGATTAAGTAGAAAGTCACAGTTTAACTTAAAGTCATAATCATTTTTAATATATTTTATTATACCACCAAGAAATAAAAATTACAAAAATGTTCATGTTTGGGTTTCGCCATACAGTGTTCCAGCACCCATCCCTCCACCAGTGCCCATTTCCCACCACCAATGTTCCCAATTCCCTCCCCCTTTCCTAGCCTGCCTCCATGGCAGCCTCTTTATCTCTTTTCTCTCTTACTCTTTCTCTCTCTTTCTCTCTCTCTTTCTCTCTTCCTTCTCCTATGCATTGTAAATTGTAATATATATATATATATATATGTATATATATATATGTACTTAGAGGTTATAATGTGTATCTTTTTGCCTGTATTTGATGCTTAGTTCTATGTGATGATAGCACAAAGTCATAATCTTAATCACATACACAATGTGTTCCAATATTTGGTTCCACAAGGTGAATAAATCTTTTCACTAAGTACTTCACATTAAACTTCTTAATTCAAATTGGATAACAGCCCATTCTACTTTGCTATAATTCTAAAATGTCTTAATTCTTTAAAAATAACTGTCTCACTTTCATACACACTATAGATAATATTTATCTAATAATTTATGAATATGCAAAATATCACAGAAACTTAAAATTATTTCTTAACGAAATGTTATAACACAATTCCCAAGTCAATTATAAAAGTTTAAAATATACACATAACTGCATTTTTTTCTACTCTCTAATTCAAGGAGTGCATTAAAAAATCAAACTGGGTCAGGAGTGAATGAATGAATGTCTGTCATTATGTCTGATTTAGCATCCCATTTATAGTAGCCTTCACCAAAAATCCTCTTTAGAAAATTGCACTGAAGTTTTGAAGATTATGTCATTAATAAATCATGGACTTCATATTTCATTTATGCTTGACTCTGTTTACTGAGGGCAACTCTGTTCAGATGCCACTAGGATGTTGTATCCATAGGAATAAATGGTGTCCAGATGAAAGCAGATGTAAATAAATAGGTCCATAAACAGAACACTTCTGTGTTGACATTACCAAAACTGACACCAAAGTTTTACTTTCTCAAATTGTCCCTTTATCAATTAGTCTCTCCATCGTGTTTAAATCTTCTCTTGTAAATATCTAGGATCGTAAAATAAAGCTGTTGAGGGTCTAAGAGTAGACGCCAGATAGGCCAAAGACAGTGACTTTGAGAACTGCAAGGGCATTGGGCCAAGCCCAGATCTGCAGAGCTGAAAGGAGAATCTCTGCACAGAACCAATACACTTTCCATCTGGACTCATCTGACCTCTCTGGGGCTACAAAGTGATGATTCTCACATTGTAAATCTATATAAACACATTCCTGTGTTCATCTGTGTCAAGAATGACACTAGCATCTCTGTGTACTGATTCTAAAATGTCAAATTCTCTTTAGAATATGATATAGAGACTTCTCAAAAAAAAGGATTAGATTTTCTGTATGAGTCTGCTCCTTAGTATCTACCCGATGATACAAAAAATATTTAGTGGGAAACGTATGCATAGATATGCATACTTACATTCATTGCCATTCTATTTACAATAGCAAAACTCTGAAAGCAACTCAAGTATCCAAGAAAGATGACTTGGTTAAAAACAAATAAAATAAAACTATCATATATACACAAAATACAATACTTCTATGACCTAAGAAAAGAGAAATTGTGATTTTCTGCTATATGACTGGAACTGGAGTCAAGTCAGTCCAAAAGGGCCAAATACAGAATGAACTTTCTCAAATCTGGGAATTGATACACAGCAAGTTATCAGCAAAAGCCAAAAGCAACATAATGAAAACTGATGCACACAATTTATAACATGGTGCAGGCGGTTCAAAAGGAGAGACAGTAAGGAATAGACATTGGGAGGGAGGTGAGTACACTGGTGATGGGATTAGTGTGGAATTATCTTCATGAGAAATCTTTATTAACAGGAATATAAATCATAAAGTTTCAACTCATAAAAGGTTTTTATAAAGGGTTTGCTTCTAACTTATCAAATTGTATAGATAGATTTATAGGAATAATCTAAATGTTATGCTTATGTATCACATCACAACAAAGGAATTACAAATTGGCTGTGATATATAAAAATTCATACCTATATGTCTCATATTAATCTTCTATTCTTTGTGGGATACCATGACTATGTCACAGTCAATGTTATAGAAGTATAATGCCACTACACATTGCCCCAGTGGCTCCCCAACATAAAATATATTAATTAACTGTAGGCACTGTGCTATGATATCATTCTGTACATTAGGTCTCTGGGGCTCAATAATCTTGTGTGCCTGAAATTCTGTACCCATTAGCTACTATCTCCCCAATTCTCTAGCAATCACCATGCCCTTCTCTAGCTCTACTGCATCTTTTTGGAATGGGTTTTTCTATAAGTTAAAGATAAAGGGTGATTGCACTCACATCTCTTAAAATGTAGGATAGATTTGTTGCTTAAGAAAACAGTTCATGCTTCATTTCATTTTGGAGATTAACCTGCTCTAATGAATTTAAAGATGAGAACAAAATGACCCACCAACATTCTCCAATATCTGCATTAAAATATATTATATAAAACAAATATGAAATTTAAAATGTTGCCACAATAGCAAAAAACAGGTGACAAAGGAAGACAGTGGATGGCAAGGTATATGGGAAGGGTATAGAAATATATGAAATATATGTGTGTATTGGCATATGTATTTTTATCTTTAATTTCCTTGCTTTTCTTCTTCAATTTTCACCCAACCTCTCATATTTTTATTTCCATCATCTTTTCTTATATTAAGGCATAGGAATTTTTACAGATGCCACTACACTAACTCAAAATCAAAATAAACTAAAATAAGTCTGAAACAAAATGATACAAGATACATTTATGACTCAGAACCTAGCAATCAGTTTTAGTGACATATGCAGAAACTGCAAAAACCTTTGCTGCCCTGTACTTAGAAATCTTTATTATACTCCTTATAGAAGGAGCAAAGTTTTCAATTGTAAGCCTCACTGGCTCTGGCTTGGTAACTGAGAAAGAAGTGTTAGGAGTCAGTTAAAACTACAAAATCTGCAAGACAATACAAAGTGCTGGCTTTGAAGTGGCCAGTTGTAGGTCAAGCACCACCACAAGTGATGCCTGACACGGAGTCAGGAGTAAACCCCGATGACCACTGAGTGTGACCCACAACCAAAAGAATAAAAATTTAAGAGTCTGTGAAAGCTAAGTTAGTCCCTGATCTCTCACTTTCGAGTGGTGAGATCCTCAGGGCTAAGCCTTGGGCACAGGCACAGTGGAACAATCGAATAGAGCGCTGCTGGTGTTGTGATGGAAATTTCATGACTCAGTGTGGAATGATTAACACTTAATTCTTCATAAACAGTAACTATTTTTATTAATTCTTCCACACAGTTTAACCACTGTAACTTTATAGCTGTTGCTACGGCTATTTCTTAAATAAACAGAGCTGACAAAAATATAATAAATTGTTTTAGATAGACTGTAAGTGTTGGCTTTGAAAAATGAGAAAAAACTGGGGCTGAAGAGATAGCACAGTGGACATAGGACATTTGTTTTGTTCGCCACTGACCACCATTGTATCCCTGGCACCCCATACAGTCCCCTGAGCACTGCCAGGAGTAAATCAAGAGTGCAGAGCCAGGAGTAAGCCCTGAAAAAATAAAATGAGAAAAACCAATGAACAAAGGTCTCCAGAAGACTTTACTTGTCAAAATAAGGTAATTTTTTTGTTAAATTGTATTCACATTGTCTATTGACTGGAAAATAGTTTGGCAATATAGTTATATGTATGTAATATATGACCTTTTAAATTGTTCTTAAGATCATAGCTCAATGCCTCCCATGAGAGATGCACTCAACGGGCCAATGAAATAGAATTGCAGATAAGATGTTTAGCTTGTAGCCTGCACTGGTTCAATTCAGATATTACTAGAATTGATCCCTGAACACATAGCCAGGAGTAAGCCCTGAGAATTATTGGATATGGTGCCAAAATAACAGCAAAAAAGATATAAGCGTTCAATGAATAACAGAATAATGAAAACTTACTTAGTTCATACTTTATTAGTCTCTTCTTGCAACTATTTGTCATACGGCAAGAGAAGAGGCAAAGAAATGAGAGGATACTCCCTGGATTATCAATTGAAAGAGATTAGAAGGTATTAAGCATGTTCAATTACCTTCTGACTCTAAATCTTGATAGTCGCTGCAGTTTGCCCCTCAACCGCCACCCCCCTCCCAGAAAGGCAAGAAAAAGTGGATGGAAGGAGATATATCAAAATTTTGAAGTTTTAAATGAGATAATGAGCAGCAATGAAACATCACATATTTAAAATTCACATGAGGATCTCTGCCGCAGGTATTCATTAGTCAATTCTACTGTTAAGAGACTCAAAGTCACACAGAAGATGACACACATCTAAGCTGAGTGACGCATGAGCCCAATACATAAAAAAGAGAGAGTGAGTTGAAATCCCAAGTATAAAAGTAGAAATGATGCTTCACAAAGTTCTTTTTCTATCCCTTTGAAATAGACATTTTCCCAAAGTTTGGGGAAATCATAGGACATTGGTGGAGGGAAATGGGCACTGGTGGAGGGATGGGTGCTGGAACACTGTATGACTGAAATCCTAATATGAGCACTTTTGTTGCTGTAGATCTCACGGTTGTATAATAAAATATATATATATATATATATATATATATATATATATATATATATATATATATATATATAAAGATAGTGTCCCTTCAGTCTTTCTGGGAGAACAGGAGCTACCCTCTTTGGACATGAGGGAGAAGGCAGAGATGACCTTATCTCATTGGGAAAATTTTTTCAAACTCTGAATAAATGAATTCGCCTTACACATTCACTGATCAGGCTCCTTGGCTAATTTCCTTAATGCTTCTCCTCAAGCTCCTCTCTACATTAAACATTCTCCTGCCTCGTTTCTGCTGAGCTGTGTTCTCACTGTGTCCTCGCTGCTTCTCATATTTGCAGTAGTCTGCAATATTCCTTCTTTTCTGATTAGCTTTGTGAAGTGCAATTCTCACTTTTATACTAAGCAGAGTTTGACTTGGTGTCTGTCTTATGGGGAGGATGGTGGTGGAGAAGGGTGACTCTGAGAACTGAGATTTAAAATGAAGACTTCTCTGAAATTAAGAAGAGATATTAAAAAAGCACATGAGCATATTCCAACATCCATCATAATGAACATGGTTTAGATTAGAACATCTGCTGACATTTATACTGTTGAATATGGAAGATTTCCTTTCATTCTTATATTGATTAGGCAGTTAAATATTTCTAAGATTCATTTAGGGAATTTATATAGATAAGTAATGAATTTACATAATATCATAACACTAGATAATGAATTTAGATAGTGAATTTAATGATTTTGGATATAGATATGCTGAACCAGAGACTCTCAGACATGGGGCAGAGCTGCTACTTGCTCTCCCTGTGCCCAGCCACTCATGAGGCGCCCGGGAGGCATGGCAGGTTCTAGCCCAGGTTGCCACCCAGCAGAGCCTCACAACAAGCCAATCAATCCCCCCCCCCCCGACTCCCTGGGGCCCGCCATTTTCCACATCCGGACTTCCCTCTTGTCACAACTCCACCCAGCAGACCAGACTGCGCCCACGCGATTCATCAATAAATGCTTTATTTAGAGTGACTACAAGAGTATGCCACCCGCACGGCAAGCCTGGCAAGCTGCTTGTGTAGTATTTGATATGCCACATACCAGTAACATTTATATTAGGTCATTCCCATGACCTAATATAATGGTTTGAGGCTCTTTATGTTCCTGGAGCAAGCGGATGCCTTTTGGTTCTACTAGCAAGAGACAGGACATATGGAGATATTACTGGTGCCCACTCTAGCAAATAGATGATTAATGGGAAGATAGTGATAGTGATAGTGGATAGAGATAGATATCTCAAGGGCCACAATCTTATTGAGTACAAAGGTAAAATAAATACTTACATATGATACAGGGCTGATTGACAGGCGTTATTGGCCAATTTATTTGTAACCACCAAGAAAAAAACAGTAACAACTTCACAGGAGCTCAGTTACACTGGACCTGAGCATTAGAATGATCAACAACTCTTTATGATTGTAGCACTGAACTCTTTTAAGGTTGAAATTCTTATCATTTACTCTGCTCTATCCTTGGGCTCATGAGATTAAGATAATCAACTTTTTTCTTCAATAGCTTCCATTGTCCAACACTAGCATAGTGAATTTAACAATACTAAAATTACGTTGCTTGCTATGCTGTTTTTATTTTTCTAATTTAACTTTTTAATTTTCTGATTCTATCCCTGTCTTTGCTCTTGATTTAAAAAATTCATCATAAATGTTCACGATCTCTAGTTTGAAATTTTTATGTCTCCTTTTAAAATAGAGCTTTATGTTTTCCCTAGGTGCATAGATACAAGAAGGATCACTTTTATATATATATCATAACATCTTTATTTTTTCTTTTTTTAAAATATTTTATTATACCACCATGAGATATACAATTACATAGATGTTTATGTCCGGGTTTCGGTCGTACATTATTTCAGCACCAATCCCTCCACCAGTGCCAATTTCCCATCACCAATGTCCCCCATTCCATCCCCTCTACCCTATCCTGCCTCTATGGAGAATTCGTTATTTCTCTCTCTCTCTCTCTCTCTCTCTCTCTCTCTCTCTCTCTCTCTTTCTCTTCAAGAAGGATCACTTTTACATTGTCCACATACTCCCAATATTGTTTTGATTAGAGATCAAAAAAGTTAAATTTAATTTTTTTGAATTCTGATCATTACACATTTAGGCATTTTTAATCACTATATAAATACACTCTGCTAATGGTGAAGAGCAGACTTTTCTAACATGTTTCTATTCCAGGAAAATTAAAATATTAAGTGTCATAAAGTCAAAATTCTTCCTTTATACAGAAATGCTTTTCATATTTATGACTTACTTGAAAGTTTTTAATGTTCTTGAATTCAAAACAATATTCATTCAAAATACATCACAGAGAAACATATAAGAAAATATAAAGAGGTTAAATGTCTTGAGTTGACAAAAATATTAGCATGCCTAAAACATAACTGTAATGAAAAATGTATTCCTTTTATTTCAAAATTGCTGCCACAAAATGAATGAATAAGTGACACATGCTGTTTGTATTCCACGATGAAGTATCTTATCATAAAAATCACTATTTTGATCATTTTCATGATTGAAAAGTCTTACTTAATGAAAGTTTTCTAGACAATACTTTCACTGTAATATTAGTAGTAATAGTTGCTGGCTTCCTTTCTTTGATTTACATGAAGCACTAAAAAGAAAGGCCACAAACTCAAAAGTTACTTTATAGCAGGCAGCATGACTTGGGCTCTACAACTTTTTCCATGAGACAGGAAGCAATTGAATGTCTCCATGGCTTTATTGAAATTTTTTATAAGTCTAGACAAAAACCTACACAGAAACTGCTTGCAACCTTGTTGTAACTACAGAACAAATGTGTGCAGAATAACTCTCAACGGAGTTAATAATTCCAATTAAACTCCTGATCTCTAGAAATTAACCTTTAATTTGTTTGTAACTTAGTTACAATTCCAAATATTTTGAGTCTTGATTTAATCCTCACTAAACTGAAGATTTTATAAACCAGTTTAAAAAAAGACTCTTCGTATCATTGTTTCTTTTAATATTTTAATTGACTTGTAACATATATATTTATGCATTTTAGCATATGTCAAAACAGTACTAACCTTTAAATATAATAATATTTCATAGAGATATATGTTATTTAAAATGTTTTTCATAAATCAAAATGTTTATTTTAAAGTAATAGTCTTGATAAATACAGGTCAAAAATTTAGGTTATAACTGAAATATTTTATAAATCATAGGTACTATTAATTAATTACCTTTGAAATTTTATCTGTGTAAAATATGAAATTATCTTTAAAATGAAAGAATGATTAATCAAATCTATTCAACTTTAAATAAAATAAGGCTTGATCCCAAGTGTTATACATGAATTAAATCAGCATTGCTAGAGCTAATAATGTTTAAATGAGTTAGGAGTTCATGCTAACCAAGACAAGTAACAGAAACCAACGAGAGTTAGTTGTGAGATTATGATATCAATACAAAGAAACAAATTCTTAGGGAATAAGTAAATACCTCCTCAAGTTTCTAGTAACAGAAAATTATAAGTTCACACATCTCATTTCCTTTAAATATCTCTTATGACCATCTGTTACAATAATTTCCTAAGAAGATTAATTTTTTTTTCCTCTCATCCAAAGAGTAAGTAAATCGTATTATCCCCTGTTGTAGGTAAGTTTTGGATTGAATTC
The DNA here is from genome assembly GCA_021461705.1 of Cryptotis parvus. Lineage (NCBI taxonomy): Eukaryota > Metazoa > Chordata > Mammalia > Eulipotyphla > Soricidae > Cryptotis > Cryptotis parvus. The sequence continues at coordinate 37,408 of JAJIBD010002910.1, forward strand.
TAAATGTTATGGAGATTTCATCTTCCTTACTGCTGAGTAGATTTAATTGTTTCTATTCTTTATCCAATCATCTATCATTCCACACTTTGGTTGTTCCAGCATCATTGTTGTTGTACATAATGCTCAAATGAAAATATGGGTGTATTAATCACCATGCATATTTTTAGAATAAGAAATCAAAAGTAGAATAACATTATCAGATGGTACCTCCATTGATATTCTGAGAATCTCCATAGAGCTTTCTGTGGGCATTTAACCATTTATATTTATGGCAACATAGTTGGACCAAGAGGATGTTATGTTAGTTGAAAGAAATCAAATGGATAAATTCAAATTCATTTGTAGATAAACTAAATAGCACTGGAAGATATTACAGTGACTACTTGCCCTGCATGCAGCCAACCCAAATTATATCCCTAATACCAAACACCGATCCCCCAAACACTAGTGAAAATGGTCCCTGAGGACAGAGGCAGGGGGTAATTCCTGAGTGAAGCTGTGCATAATCCTCCCAAAACAACAAAGAAAATAGAATAAAATAGTAAAAAGAATATTTATTATCATCAGATAAGGAAGTGGAGTATGTGTGTGAAATGGGTAAAGGGAATCAGGATATAATAACGTCTGAAAACTGAATTTTTTGGTAACGATCATAATGGGTTCATAGATATTAAATTATAATGACACACAGCTAAAACATATATAATATTATAAACCAATGTAACACAAATTAAAAATACATTTTTCAAAACAAAATATTAAGAGTTGTTTCTAAATAAGTTTATGCATATAGATTAGATGCTACAAAGACAGATATATAATTAAGTAAATAATCATGTTGACTTTTTGGAGTTTCCTTCTGGATTGACAATCCAAGGGTGGCCCCAGGTCTCCTGAGCACTGCTTAGGAGACTCCTTTGTGCCCGCTTCTCCTGGCAAAAAAAAAAAATTGATGTGATTAATACTGCCCATATATTTATAACTGAATGCATAAGAATTTCTCTAAATATTAGCTATCTGCTATAAGATCATCATACCATAGTCTAAAATAAACAGTAACTCATTTTGAAAGTAAAATTCCTTTTTAAATAATATTTTATGTATATATCATGCAGAGTTATATGTGTTTGCTGAAACAGCATTAGTAAACTATGTAGCAATAAATAGCAAAATTATTTGTTAAGGAAATAGCTTTTACAGACCCAGATAACTTATAAAATTCCAAACCTGATCTGTTTGTAACTCTAAATAAAGATCAAAAAGACAACTTTTGTTAGCTTATACAGTATATTTCTTTCCTAAAATTGTTTAAAAAAACACAAACTAGAACAGAAGTGTGAAAGCTGTGGTGATGTCGCCTCTGATAAGAAACAGCAAGGAATGAGACTGTCACTGTTGTAGGCTATGGTGATCAGGAGTGCACAGACTGAAAAGACAGCTTTGCCTAGGAGGCACAGTGAAAAGGTGAAATAATAATATACCCATTATTTCAAGTCAATGATTAATGATCACAAGAAACTGAGTATGTGGAGATGAAAAAATGAAAGATGGGACGACAGATAGCACAGAGAGTACGGTGCTTGCCTTGCCAGCGACTGAACTGGGTTTGACCCTTAACACCCCCTTTAGCATACCAAGCCTCACTATGAGTGGTCCTTCAGAGCAGAGCCAGGAGTAAACGAAAATCCAAAATAAAATTATAAAACTAAAAATAATAATACAAATAAGTAGATGAATTTATCCTAATAAGATAATGAAATACATAAAAGTATTTATGTACAATACAGTCTATTGGTATGTTATTTTATTATTTAAAAAAGTTTAAATAATCTGTACATATTTATGCATGTATTATAATGAGTTATTTGGTGACACATATATATCTGCATCAAGAAAGTGCCAAATCCATTACCCTCTGGAAATTCTGGATATGGAATTTTAAATAAATTTGTAGGTAATGAGCTGTGGCAGAAGCTGAGGGAAATAAAAATGAGGTTTTCCTTAGGCACAGCAATAAAATAAGAATATAACAAAGGTTTTGTAATATATATATATTATTTATACAAATAACATATATTACGTAAGTATAGATGTCGGAACAAACATCTAAAATATGTTTGTGAATAATATCTAGTGTTAGTAAATATAATGAAGCTTAATTTTTGACCTGTGTGAATAAACCATAGGTATCCGTTGTGGCTCTAGATTTAATGTTACAAACTGAGTAGCAAGTGGGTACATAATTTGTTTTATTTAAGTCTCATATCATTATATGCCTTTACTAGTGTCCTGGACTTATGTGAACATGGGCGTATCGTAGAGGAGGAAACACAAGAGGGCTCAAAGAAGATGATGCATTAGAGTAGCTCCGTTGTGTAGGAATTTCAAAAGTTAAGAAAGGGAAATGGAGAACAAAGTCAAATATGAGCACATATTTCTCAACTATTGACCATATCCATTGTCTCAAAGAATTCAGAAAAGACTTCCTTTGTGAAGATGTTGGGATACACAGGTCTGAGGAGTGCTAGCCTCCTTGAAAATCTTGGGATGGTTTGAAAGTTTGGTTCAGGATATTGATGCGACTGGAGGGTGCTGTCATAGAACAGAAGTCACCGATTGCACCAGAAGCAAGAGAATCAATCAATCTCAGAATTAGAGATTAAATAATGGGTTTTGTTGGAAAAGAGAAATAAATTCTAGGGCTGCCATTTTCAACATCCAGACTCCACAGCTCATGAGAGCTCCACCCAAGAGATAAGTCAATCTCAAGCCCTGCTCGTCAGAGTCCCAACCTACAGCCAAGCCTATGTCAGCCCAGGTATCCTTGAACCAGAGACACAGATACACAAGGCAGAGCTGCTACCAGTTCTCCCTATGCTCATTAGCAAATGCATGAACTGAGAGCCTACTACTAAGAGCATACCACCCACACAACAGAGCCTTGCAAGTTACCCATGTTGTATTTGATATGCCAAAAACCAGTAACAATTATAGACCTCATTCACATGACCTGAATGAATGATTTGAGGCTCTTTATGATCCTGGTGTGAGCAGATACCCTTGGGCTACACTAGAATGCAACAGGAAGTTTGGAGACGTTACTGGTGCCCACTCAAGCAAATCGATGAACAAAAGGAAAACAAGGGTGGGGTGGTAAAAAGGAAAAAAAAAAAAAAAGAAAAAAAGGAAAACAAGGGATACAAGTGATATTTTAAAATTATATTATCTGCCAAAAAACATATACTTATATAATATATATTAATATATCATATATAACATTTATAAAGCAAAAACATGAAATAAAACTGTTGTGAATTTTAATAGCTTTGTTTATTCATAATATATAATAGTGGAAAAGCCAGCAAAACTATCTAAACACTGCAATTCCAGAATTATGGGCAGAAAGAAGACATAAAAAGGGTCTTCTTAAACAGTGTGACCTCACAGCTTAAGATCTTAGAAAGGGACCAACGAAAGGAGCCCAACCCAGGTAGGAAGAAAGAGATATAAAAACTTAGAACAGAAGTCAATGAGATATAAGAGATATAAAACTTAAAGCAGAAGTCAAAAAACAATCCAAAAGATCAATGAAACCAAGAACTGTTTTTCTGAAAAAATAAACAAGATTAACAAACCACTTGCAAGGCTCATAAAGAAAGAGAAAGAGAGTAACCAAATAAATAGAATCAGAAATGAAAAGGTGGTATCACTACAGAGACCATAGAAATTCAAAAGATCATCAGAGATTAATTTGAGAGTGTATGCCACAAAACAAGAGAACCTAGAAGAAATAGACAAATTCCTGAATTCCAACAGTCTTCCAAGGCTGCATCAAAAATTTTGGAATAAATACCTTAACAAACCTCTCACCATTGAGGAAATTGAATCAGTAATCAAAAGTCTACCCAAACACAAAAGCCCAGGTCCAGATGGGTACACCAGTGAATTCTTCCAGACCTTTAAAGAGGACCTACTTCCAGTTATTTTCAGGCTCTTCGAGGAAATTGAAGAAACAGAAACACTCCCAAATAGCTTCTACAAGGCACATATCATCCTGATACCCAAAGCAGACAGAGACATCAAAAAAAAAAGAAAACTAAAGAGCAATTTCCCTGATGAACACAGATGCTAAAATCTTCAACAAAATGCTAGCAAATAGAATTCAAAGAGTCATCAAAGAGATTATATACTATGGCCAATTAGGATTCATTCCAGGAATGCAAGGATGGTTCAACATCCGCAAGTCAATCATCATAATACATCACATCAATGAGAGGAAAAATAAAAAATCCTATGAGCATATCAATAGATGCAAAGAAAGTATTTGACAAGATCCAAGATCCATTCATAATAAAAATTCTCCATAAAATGGGAATTGATAAAAACCTTCCTCAATATACTTAAGCCATCTATTCCAAGCCCACAGCAAGCATCATTCTCAGTGGGCAAAAAACTGAAAGCCTTCCCCCTAAGATCAGAGACATGACAAGGCTGCCCACTCTCACCACTTCTATTCAATATAGTACTGGAAGTACTAGCCATAACAATCAGGGAAGAAAAGTATATTAAGGACATCCAGATAGGAAAGGAAGAAGTCAAGCTGTCACTATTTGCAGATGACATGATATTATACAAGAGAACCCAAGGCTCTTACCAAAAAACTCCTAGAAATAATACATTCTTATAGTAGAGTTGCAGGCTACAATATAAATACCCAAAAGTCAGTGACTTTCCTATATGCAAATAATGAAAGGGATATTAAGGAAATAATCCCATTCACAACTGTGCCAGAGAAAGTTCAATATCTAGGAATCAAATGAGTTTGACTAAGAATATAAAGGATCTATATAAATAAAACTACAAAACGTTGCTTCAAGAAATAAAAGAGGACCTGAGGAAATGGAGGCATATTCTCTGTTCATGGATTGGGATAATTAACATATCAAAATGGTAATACTCCCTAGAGCTTTATACAAAGTCATTGCAGTCCCTATAAGGATACCCATGACATTCTTCAAAGAAATTGACCAAACACTCCTAAAATTTATATGGAATAATAAAAATCGATGAATAGCTAAAGCAATCCTTGGGAAAAAGAAGATGGAAGTATCAGTTATCCCAACCTCAAACTCTACTACAAAGAAGTCATAATCAAAATGTCGTTGTATTGGTATAGAGACAGAACTGTAGATCTATGGAATAGAACTGAATATCCTGAAACACATTCTCCAATATATGATCGCTTAAAAATTGATAAAGGAGCAAAAAATATTAAGTGGAGCAAAGAAAGCCTTTTCAACATGCGGTGCTGGGAAAACTGGGCAGCAGCATGCAAAAAAAAATGAACTTAGACCTTCTAACACCATGCACAATGGTCATATTAAAATGGATCAAAGATCTCAACATCAGACATGAATCCATAAGGTACATAGAAGAACACATTTGACAAACGCTTTACAACATCAAATCTAAAGGCATCTTCAAAGATGAAACATCACTGACAAAGCAAATGGAAGCAAGGATTAACAAATGGGATTATATTAAACTTAAAAGCTTCTGCACTTCAAAGTAAACAATGACCAAAATACAGAGACAGCCCACAGACTGGGAAAGAATATTCTCTCACAACCCATCTGATAAGGGGTTACTATCCAGGATATATTGGGCACTGGTAGGACTTTACAAGAAAACAGCCAACCCCATCAACAAATGGGGAGAAGAAATGAGCAGAAACTTCCAAAAGAAGAAATTCAAATGCCCGAAAAGGCATATGAAAAGGTGCTCTTCATCACTAATCATCAGGGAGATGAAAACAAAACAACAAGGTATCATCTCATACCACAGAGACTGGCACACATCCAAAAGAGCAAGAACACCCAGTCTGGGGTGTATGCAGGGAGAAAGAGACTCTCATCCACTGTTGGTGGGAGTGCAGACTGGTCCAGCCCTTTTGGAAAACAATATAGACATTCCTCCAAAAACTAGATACTGAGCTCCCATTTGACCCAGCAATACCATTCCTGGGAATATACCCTTGAGACCAAAAAAGCACAGATAAAACACTGTCTGCACTTTAATGTGAACTCTATTCACAATAGCCAGAATCTGGAAACAACCTGAATACCCAAGAACAGAAGACTGGCTAAAGAAACTGTGGTACATCCACACAATTGAATAATATGCAGGTTTCAGAAAAGACAAAGTCACAAAACTTACATGCGAATGGATGGACATGGACATGAAGAGTATCATGCTGAATGAAATGAGTCAGATATAGAATGACTGGATTCATTAGTAGTATATAAGTATAAACTAGTGCTCTACTAATTATGGGAAATGTTAACGCCACGAGAACTGAACATTGAACGTACACAAAGGAATTTATATGATAATCTCTAAAATTCTGTATGGCAAGTCACAATGTGTAAGAAAAAGAGAGAAAGAAATAGAGAGAGAGAGAAATAAGAGAAATAGTGCCTGCAATAGAGGCAGGCTGGAGGAAGGGGGAGGGAACTTGCGGATATTGGCGGTGTGAATGGGGCACTGGTGGAGAGATGGGTGCTGGAAAAATGTATGACTGAAACCTAATCAGGAACATATTCTAAATTGTATATTGCACGGTGGTATAACACATTTTTAAAAAATGGTTATAAATATGGCATAAAATATCAAAAGGCAATTTAAAACATTAAGGAGAATGAATATATCATCAAGAACATAAATTTCTGAACCCATACTAAAGGGATTGGAGGTTACTACAGATTGTGTCAATAGCCTTTTATAAAATATGAACAAATGTAAGGAAGGATGGAAAATGCTATGTATCCCTGCGTGGTTTTTCTAAGTTATGTAATGTAACCCTTCCTGAAATATATGTGAGGAATAGGAAGTTAGACAATGATCTTTTAATTTCCTTTAAACCTACGCTTCATGAAAATTTATAGAGAGCTATGACATAGCTTTCTGTGCTTGGGAGGGTGAAGCCTATCCTCAAAGTCTACCGCATTTTCCATATAGTTGCCCCTAGACCTCCCTGAGATGCACTGCTCTTCTATTACAAAGTTAGGGTCGTCTGCAAGGAAAGATTTTCTATAACATAAAAGATAGGTTATGAGTACCAGTTATTAGAACCTAGTAACTGTAGGTGCAGTTAGAGAAAGACACCAGCACAAACCAACCAATAAGAAAATAGAGTGGAGATAGCCCTTGCAAATCAAATGTGCAAGAGGTGAGAGCAAATATTTAGAGCTTAACTATTCATAATAGCCAGAATCTGGAAACAACCTGAGTGCCTGAGAATAGATGACTGGATAAAGAAACTATGGTACATATACAACAGAATACTATGCAGTTTTAGGAAAAAATGAAGTTAGGAAATTTGCCTAGAAGTAGACGGACATGGAGAGTATCATGCTGAGTGAAATTAGTCAAAAGAAGGACAGGTAAAGAATGAATGAAATTATTTGTTCAATATTTGTGTGTGTGTGTGTGTGTGTGTGTGTGTGTGAAAATGAGACTAATATCCAGCCAGGCCAAACAGGTCAGGAGGACTTGTCAACAATTGGTATCTACCACAAGTATGTGGGAGACAGAGGTTAAGTAAGATAGAGAAGTGACCAGTTTTCCAACAGTATGTGGGAAGTAGATTAAGTAAGATAGAGAAGGGACCAGTTTTCCAACAGTATGTGGGAAGCAGATTAAGTAAGATAGAGAAGGGACCAGTTTTCCAAAAGTAGTTGGAAATGGTAGCACTAGACTAGAACTGATTATTGAAAGTAGGTCAAGGTATACGTATGGTAACCCCTCAGTGAATATACTCCAAACCATATGCACAAAGAAGAGAGAAAGATAGAACAGTGTCTGCTCTAAAGGCAGGCAGGATATGGAGGGGAGAGAAATTGGGAACATTGGTGGTGGGAAATGTGCACTGGCGGATGGATGGGTGCTGAAACACTGTGACTGAAACTCAACCACAAACATCTTTGTAATTGTCCATCTCAAGGTGGTATAATCAAATTTTTAAACAAAATAAAACATTGCTACAAAAATTAAAAAAGATCATTGTAAAATTTAAAAATAGCATTTAGAGCTTAAGATAACTATTTTGCTTGTGCAATTATTGTGTCCTTGTGACTAAGGAGCCAATTTAAGTTATTATAGAGAACTTCATATTAGCCGACTCCTACTCGGAAGAAGCACTTCAATTTGTTACTCTGAGCTTCACAAATAATAGCATTTAAAAGAAGTACAAGTTGAAATTCTTGATTACAATTCACAGAAAAACTTCAGACACACATTTGAAACTCATTCTTTACAGACCTGCCACATCTTACTAGCATACATTATATTAAGTTCTTGTTCAATGTCTTGCAAATTCTGTTCAATAATCTGGGAAAACCTAAATAAATATCATGCATTACGCATGGTCTTCAAATTTTCTCACTGCCTAACATAAACTTTAATCATGATACAATAGAACTTAATTGCCTAAGAGAACACAAACATTTTCTAAAGATTATACTATTAATGACTACAAACCAATCCTCTGGCATGAATTAAACAAACTAGTTATTTAATGAAATTGACACATAGATTATTCTCCTAAGAGAAGACAAAATCCTAGAGTAAAAAGCACCTAAATAAGTAACAGTATCCTCACATGAATTGTATAAATAATAAATCTGGATTCAAAATCTACAGTAAATTCCTAAAATGAACTAATTCTGTCCGACAGCTGTTTGCTAGTTAATAAACTTCTTTACAAAAATTTTGATTACAGAGACTGGTTCCTGGATTGTGTTGCCAATATATCTGTTGAATTCTCCCATAAAACCTACATAAACCAAAACACAGATATTTTCCTTGAATGTGCACCTATCGTTTAAGTAGAATAAGTCACACAGCTGGAAAGTGTGACCTGTGGCAAATTTCTATTAAATAAAAATTGGCAAAAACTCTTATTTTTTTTAATTAAAAATTGGCAAAAACTTGTATTTTGGTGAAAATCAAAATGGAAAGTGAATGAGGGAGGATGGGAGGGGAGAAAAGAGGAGGAAGAGAGGAAAGAAGGAAAGATGGAAGGAAAGAAAGAAGCAAGGAAAAGGGAAGGGCGGGGGGAAAGAAGGAAAAGGATTTAAAATGGAAAAGATATTGTTCTTGCCCTCTGCACTGGCCCAATCTCAGCTAGATTTTCACAATGACAATTGCTACCAGCCACTCCAAAAGCAATAGTTAAAACTATGCCTTCTTTCTCAAGGGCTCTAATGAAATAATGAGATTCCTTGGCGGGTCTCCTTGGTATTTTTGAATTGTTGACAGGAGGATGGAAACTTTAAATTATCAAGATCTGGAATATATTCACTTTCCTGGAGGGATAAAGATATAAGGTTAATATAAGGTTAGGAATAAGACAAATCAGAACATTATTATTATTACTAATAAAAAAGATAAAATGTATGCTAAATAGGCAAAAAAGTTTTTTCACTGAAATGTGCATAAATTCCATACTCGAATAAAGGAATCGAAATCACATCAATAGCACATCTTGTCCTTGGCCACTCACAGGAAGCTATTCCTTATGTTGGTGATGGGAAAGGACCCAAGAGATGGAAGACAGCTGTCAGGAGAGGGAGAAAGTTCTGCTCCACTCTGCTTGACTCACCGCTGTCTTGCTGGGAAAATGCTGGTCAGATCAAGGCTGGAAAATCTCCCCACATTTTCCACACTAGCTCACAAGACACCTGTCAGGTTGCACTTGAGACCTCGCTCAACTGTGTGCATGAAGCCGCTCACACCACCTGAGCTCGTGGAGAATCTAACTCTCAGGCTAGACTGAACTTCTGTCCTTCACAGGAAACTGAAAAGTCAGTCCTGGTCATGGTCCAGTTACTTAAGTTCATTGTTTATTCTGACAGAAAGGAATTTCAGGTGCAGACAAACAGTGAAGCAAAGGAATTGTATTAAAAGGGAGGGATAAAAAGAAATGTGTTCAAGGGAGAATAGGGACTTCTCTAAAGAGAGGAGAAAGCCCAACTAAGAGAAGGAAAGGAAAGGACTGAGCTGCACCAAACTGGATTGTGGGCACCCCTGGAAATGAGTTGTATCTCTAAAGTAAAGATCTATATCTAAAGTAAAGTAAAGGGGAAAAGTTTCCCTCTTTTAATAGAAGAGTATGGGAAACCCCAAGACGGAGTAGAATTCTTGTTCTTGCAACATAGATTTTAAGACCCTTCTCCAAATTAGCCCACCTTTGAATCTTGCTGTGTGTGTCCAAATCCATTACTAAGGCTTTGTCAAGGGAAAAAGGCTATGAAATTATGGTGATCTTGTTTTCTCTATTTGGTATTATTTGTTTTACTTTGGGGGACCCACACCAGCAGTGCTTAAGGGCTTTTCCAGGCTTGGGCTCCGAGGTCGCTCCTGGGGGGCTCAGGAAACCATGTGGCCCAGAGTGTTCAACCTAGCCCTCCCGCTGCACAGCTTCTATTCTCATTCTTAGCACGGCCTTTTGCTCCTGCCAAACTTTTTCCTCTCCTGTGGGGGTCAAACCTTCTCTGTTTGAACTGGCAACACCCAGAGTCTTATCAGGCCTCAGTTCCTAATGAATCATCTCCATAGGGGTCTAGCCTTAGGGCCTGGACGGAAGAAGTACTTGCAAGAGAGTCATTTCTTTCCAGATCTTATCTTGGTTTTGTTACTTCCCAAAACTCCTTGACAAGGGGGTCCCCTCCCAACCTGCCATCCACTCTGCTTACACATCTCCTAAATAGGTGGGGCCTCTTAACCCTGGCTCTCCTTCTGCACCTGCTTCCCACCAGAAATGGGTCATTGTCAAAATCAAGCAATGTCTCTTGGCCTGGGTCCTAATGGGTAGGGAGGTTTTGGTGAGAAGTTAAACCGGGTGAGTGGTGGTGGGATCTGCTCCCACACATTTGGCAGAGGAGACCCGACTATGGGGCGGTTCCGTGGTAAGTGCCTGAGGTGCTGCTATTACCTTGGGATTTAGGGAGAAGCCACATAATGATGCAGAATATGCCTGAGTCTGGCCTGGCCCTCTGTGCACATATCTCCCGGGCACATTGCGTTTGGGGTAGTGTGGGTTGAAGGAAGGCTGATAGCCTGGGTCCCAGCCCAAATACCATCTCTTTTCACCCTTTAACATGGTTTACATTTGGCTCCTTTTCTGCAGCTCATCTACGTGCAGGGAACATGAATTAGGGAAAAGTGCTCCAAAAGAAAGAATGAGATTCTTGCTAGTGGAAAGGCCTCGGATGTTTATATAAAACTTGTAAGTGCAGCTGTGTCTGCTGACTAATATCCCACATGCAGCAAGCAGGATCTGGTGTTTCAGGGGGTAGGGATTTATTTCTCCTTCCAGACAGCCTCTCTTGGGAACTCTAAATGGTAAGAGCAGTGAACTTCCATATGGGCTGGGGTTGGCCATATGTAGTCTCTGCAGATGGGAGTTTCTTGGCCATGAGCCTTCTCACCTTACTTTGAACTCTCTTATTTCCTTTCCTTTGCCAGCTAACTCCTGCATCCAGGATCAATGCTGGATTTGTTGCGGGACAAAAATACAGGGATTCTTGTACTCTGCTTGAAATATCTCTGAAACTTCTATTCTCTCACTGGAGAGTCTATTTGATAAACCTTCATCTCTCACTTCCTCCAGGGAGACGGACGGGGAGAAAGGCGCAATGAAAACAAATGTGTCATTACGTGTGACTTGATGACAAACTATCTGAAGTCAAGCTGCATTTTTTTTTGAGAGTCATTCATACAATAGACTTAACATCCTCAACTTAGTGGTAGGGTTTCAAGTATCTCTTCTGTGGGCTCAACCATACAGAGTAAAGGTTTCCCCCACTTAATAGGGGCTTCTACTTCTTGAGCTCAGGGAAGAGATGGAGCTGTTTAAAAAGGAGGTGAAGAAGAAACTAATAATGATCCTTTTTAAACTTCTCTGAACAAATAAAATTAAAGGACTAAGGGCTGAACATTTCTATTCCTGGCTCACATAACAAGTTTCCAGAGGATTATATATAGAACTTAGCTCCTCCAAACAGGGGTAGCAACCTCATATAAAACACAACTGAATGTGGGGATTCTGGAAGTACATCTCCGCTATAAAGATTTCTGTACAATGATCAAAACTAAATTCAAAGTCAACCACAAAATGATCCAAGGTGTTTCTGGCAGTGCTCACTTGTGTTCCATTTCTCAGGTAAAATGTTCCACAAGTGAAAAAGTTTAAGAAGTCTCGAACTAGCAAACTTCTTATTAGTCAAGCACCTCAAAATCTTCTGTTTTTGTAATCCCTCATACAATAACATGGCATCTGTGCATGCTAGATAGCCAATTTATAGTTCAAAAGAACCACAAGACCTCCAAAACATGTATAATCTTTATTCACTTTAAGTACTTTTCCCTACAGCATTTTAATAATCATGTAGTCTAACTTGCCATTTTTCTTCTGAAAATGTTTGTATCTATCAATGAAATGAAGTGAAACCAAGAATCTGAGTCTCATAGAGAATTCCCTACCTTTGAAGCCCTGGTTTTCTGATTCTCTGATCCTCACCCCAAAAAGCAATATCAACTTTCTTGGTTCACTTAGGTTTTTGTCATAAATAAAGTAAATGCATGAAATAAATTTACTAATTTTTATTTCATCAAAAAACAAAAATTGAAGATATAGTTCTAGTCATCCTTTTCATTCCAATGTTTTTTCCTTCTCCTTCAAGACTTCATATTATTAATGCAAAAGAGAATTTATTGCATCATACTTCTGTCATTGATTCATTTTGCAAACATAAAAATGAACTTTTGTTGTGCACCACAACTGTCTGAACTCAAGGTTTACTCCTGACTTTGCACACAGGAATCACTCCTGATGCTACTCAAGACACCATGTATGGTGGCAGGGATGGAACCAGGGTGGGTCATACTCAAAGCAAGTGCCTTACCCTCTGTACTGTTGCTCAGTCTCCAGGAAGAAGAAAGCTTTAGGCTGCGAGGAGTGCAGATGTCAGTGCTAGTATCCAGAGACTGTCAACTAACTAGTCCAGTATATTGCCAAGTAGCCAGTCTGCTATGAAAGTCACAGTACCTCTGGAGAGTTACAGTAAAGGATCTGAGGGAAGAGATGATAGAGGGAGATAGCTATAAAGTTGATGGAGATAAAGACAGAGATGATGGGGATGTGGACTTAAGGTCAATTCCCGTATAACAATTTTTTGCAGTTAATCCTTAGGTTGTCATATTGTCCTTGGTTTGTCGTGTCTATGTTTCCATCATTTGTGCAACCAGTTTCCTAGCCTAATTGTATTCAATCTGAACAGCTTTCCAACAAGCCCTGGACATAAAATTCTGCTGCAATAGTCAACAATGAAATCTCCGCAACTTAATACATGAAATCTTGTTTCTTACTCACTTGGTGCTGACACAAGGCAGCTACCTTCCCTGTAGTGGTTGTGAAATCCAGGTCATCTTTTGCCCCTTTTAGTTCTGTCATAAGGAATACTTGATTTCTGTAATACTGCATTTAGGGAAGAGAACATATGGTTAAAAAATCTACTGTTATTTGCTTAATACGGAAGTGAAACATATGAATTACACTTTATTCGTTGGCCAGTACTTATTGTATGGATCTGTATAATTGCAAGATAATCTAGGGAATATATGTTTCTATTTACATATGTGTATATATACATATGTGTATATAAACACAGATATGTAGCCATATAAATAGAGAGGATATGAGGCACAGCCACCACTAATAGAAACCAACCATGTACTAGAAACTCAGCAAGTAAATCCAAGAACAGAATTTGGCCAGATTCTCTCATAACCAACCGGGTGGGGGAAATGGATTTATCAATAACATTGTCGTGTATGTACTTTAATGGTCATACAATTAGTGCCAGCTGAGGGAACAGACATGGGGGCCTGGGGTAGGAAGGAAATGAGGGTCTTTGGTGGTGGGAACACACTGGTGGTGGGAGTGGTGTTGAAGTATGAATCTTTCTAACAACTGCATTATGAAAATCTTTTTACTTTGTAAATCACAAAGTTTCGATAAATAATTATTTAAAAAATATAAATAAATAAGTAAAAAAGACTGAGAGGATAAATGATGAAATCATGAAGCATAAACAGAGATAAAGACACTTCATTTAGGTTTTCCTTTGGAACATAGAGACACGTAAGTGAAAAAGGTAAGATACTTGAAAACTTGGTCTGAAAATGCACAATAACTATGATTACCTCCACCTGTATTTTAATAACAATCATTCATTCTTTACAGTAGTTAACTATTTCAATTGCTATTTTAAGTCTGTTCTCTAACACCTGAAGTATTCTACTTTAGATAAGTCACAGAATTGTTTTCCAGTGTATGGAAAAATGGCACCACCTCTATTTTCATCTCTGTTTTCCTTCTGTCTCAGCTCCACTCCAGAATGTTGAAACATAAATATCAATCTAAGTAACACAAGTGCCCAGAAATACATCATGATTTTTTAGGATAAACTTAACAACTCTATCCAAATTTATTAAACTATAGCTCCAAGTTTATGTTTGTTTTTTTTCTTAGACAAGGGATAATTTTATTTTATAAATTTTCATTTTAACTTTTTTCATTATTCAATCATTGTTCTATAATATTGTTGAATTTATGGAGCTTTCCTTCACACCTCTTTGTGTATTTAATGACTTGCACCCCCATCCTTAAAGTCCAGCCCACCAAGAGGACCCTTCTTACCTTATAGACCCCTTTCCCTCTGGTCATCACTAAAGTCCTTTTTAGTATAGGAGTTGATTTAATTAAAACTATGAAAATGTAATAGAAAACATTTATAAATATGATAATTTCTTAAAGTTCAATAAACCCTTGACACGCAAATAAAATTTTCCAAAGACATCCATTGGAGCTTAGTTTTCATTATCTTCATCCAAATGTGTAGTACTTTCTCATGGATTCTACTTTTGCAATATTGTCTCCTTTCTGTAAACTTGCTTCTGTACATTAGTCACTTGTTGTGGCTTGCAATTTATATAAAAATTAAATAAGAGCAGAATGCTGAATCAAATTATTACATACTTAATACAAATTACTGCAAGTGCTATTAAACCTTATACTATGTATGTCTAGATTCACTAAACATCCTTAGAACTTTGCAAAATTGATAAAGGAAACTGAGGTTAATATAAAATTTTTAGAAACAATTGAACTTGATCTTCATTTATTTTTAATTGCATTCATGGCAGGGACAAGTATGTTTCCAGCACCAACTATCAATGTCTACATAGTTGTTATAACTTAACATGTACACTGCTAAATGACATGATAGGTAGTTTAAGCAGAGGATGGAATAAGTCAGACGTGTTTTTCCTCTCAATTCTATTTATTTAATGGATAAAAACAATGAATAGTAATTAAAGAGGATCCAAATGCCTTTTGTGGGGCCTAGGAAATAGTTCAATTATCGCATGTACCTTGCCCTGAGTTTTATCATAGCAGCTTGTCACTCCTGCTGGGTGTTGCCTTATGATCTCCAAGCAATGTCAAGCCCATAGCACCAGGCATGGTGTCAACAGAAGTGGTCTCTCTTAAAAACTGTTCTGGGTATGGCCTCTGTTTAAAAAACTTCTCCAGGACCCTGAAACAAATGAGCTAAGTTTAATATGGTAAGACTAAAAATGTGGATACACATAAGATTATATGCGACCCCGTTACTTTGGAAAGGATTTCATGTTTTATTCTCTAAAAAGGCCATTGAGAGTTAAAGTATGCAGTTGCTATGGTTTTTAGAAAGAAAGAACAGAGGCAAAGAGACCAGATAGGAAACAATTAGCAGTTGTCCAAAAGAGAGATTTTGATGCATACAAACTTCTCTAGACTGCAAAGTTTTTTCACATTTGACCACCCTCTATTTCTTTGTAGATGGGGAAAAAAGGTACCCAAAGCTCAAAATTAAGTCAGGATTCACTGTTTTTTGTTTCCAAGCATAGTAAGGGTTTACCTTCATTCTATCCTCGGGAAAAGATAAGGAAAAAGGTTGGCATAGTTGCACAAATTTTGAAGTAATGGTCTTGCAGGGCTCTAAATAACTTTAACATATTTTGCAAATTGCTAATTTTAATTTGCAGCAAATTAATTTTTTTAATTTGCAGCAAATTAATTTTTAAATTGATTTTTTAATTTGCAGCAAATTGATTTTTAATTTACAGCAAATTGATTTTTTTTAATTTGCAGCAAATTAATTTTTTACTTTGCAAAATTAAAAAAATTGCAAATTACAAATAATAATGAGACTTTAATACAATTCAACAATATGCATAATCAGAATTTGCTTTAAAATAAATATTTTATAAACTGTAGTTTTACCTGGAAAGCATTGTGAGACAAGATAAGAATTCTACAGTCACTGGACTTGAATTTCCATTACAAACTTCAGCTTGACTGGATCTGGGTCACTTTTACATTCCTCTTGAGTGATGTCAGGAAATGGGAAGCTTCCAGGCTCATCATACATTGCCATTCTCCTTGAGTCAACTCACAGGCCAAATCATTCTCTGATGAGAGAAACTCACTCATCTTTAACGCTTATTCTGATGTAGAATGACGTCAAGCAAGGGGGAATTTTCAGTATAGTGATTGCTTAAGTAAAAACTCACAAGTTTCTCTGGGGTTGAGGTGATTATGTGGACTAACTGTAAAAGAAAAAGATAGCCAACCAGAGGGCGATTTTTTTTCAAAATTCAGAAAAATATCTTTCAAAGCAGACTATGTTAGGAAGAAAACCAAGCTTTTAATTGACCATCTAACAATGTATAGAAAGTTATATGTCTTTGAATAGCTCTAGGACTTGAATTCTGTTCTGAAGTCTTAGAATATCACTTTTATTTAAGTGTAGATTTTGTCATTTTAGATCAAAGCTCAAATTAATATAAATTTTAAAAATCTGAATTAAAATGCCTATTTTATTTAACTCAGAAGTGAGTTCCTAGGGCCAGAGTGGGCAGGACATTGGCCTTGCATGCAGCTGAACCAGGTAAGATCCCCGGCATCCTGGCATCTCAGATGACCTCCTGAGCACCGCCAGGAGTAATTCCTGAGTGTGAAGCCAGGAGTAACGCTGAGCATTGCTGGGTGTGACCCAAAAAATAAAAAAAAAGTGAGTTCCTGTTTGAGCAAAATATAATTCTTTGATGAAGTGATGAAGTGCATTCATAGAGATAATAATAACAGCTAAATAAAATAACTATTAAAAACTGTTAACTAGTGTGGAGCAATAGTACAGTGGTTAGCACTTGTCTTGCACATGGCTGCCCTGTGTTCAATCCCCAACAACCTATAAAGGTCCCATGAGCTCCAGCATGAGTGATTCCTAAGAGTAGAACCATGAGTAGTCTCTGAGCACTGCCAGTATTAAAACCTGCCCACCCAACCCCCCCAAAAAAAGCCTATCACTTTATTTATAAATAATGCCAATCATTTTATAGGGATAACTTTGCCCTTTGTGACCACCTATTAAACTTAGAATTTTATCCATTTTAAGGATAATAAAAAGAAGGTTGGAAGAGAGAGGTTAAAAATTACTTTAGAACCGCAGCTAATCTCCAAGCCACTGAACCATTCCAGGTGGACAAGTCTCAGGACTGAGAGGAGCCTTCTCAAAACAGAGGCGGTCAGATTCCCTCCACACATCTCCCACATGAATGCCTACCAACACCCACTCACACAGACAGCCTCTGGCATAGACGTGGGCCAGCTCCAGAACTGAGCCTCATAAAGCTACCAAGCCATGATATAGCTCTAGTACCACAACTCCTAGAGGACACAACCATAGACACCACTGCAAAATATGCCCAAAATTTATGGCACAGCAAATTTTATGGGACAATTGTTGCATTGAAGATAACCAAGCTCAATGATCAAAATCAGTAACACAGAAGGTTCAAGTGTGTTATTGAACCAACAAGCTTGGTAAATCCTCAGTCTTAATTAATAATATCACTGTAAAATATAATAATTATCACAAGTTGACTTTTAGTGATCTATTTTTGATAATTCTATTTGACATTGTGTCATAACTAGTAATCACTTCATCACTTGACATCCCGTTATTCGTTGATTTGCTCGGAAGGGCACCAGTAATATTTCCATTTGAGCCTACATGTGCCAGTGTAGCCCAATGGCATCTGGTTGCTTCAGGAATACAAAGAGCCTCAAACCGTTCCTGCAGGGTCTTGACAAGGAAGTCTGACCATCTTGTAGGTGGGCAGCCATGTGATCTTTTGACATCCCATGGGATCCAGTCTGTAACGGCTCTAGTCCAGTGGTCATCTCCAAATCGCATTACATTTCCAGTCCATCTGATTTTCCGTGCGTTGGCAAAATGAGACAGCATCCCTGACTCGAACAGCAACGGAGGTCGGAACTCCGGATTCCTTCTTTCACTTGAGTGAGGCGTGCCTCACTAAAGTGCCCGCTAAGTCGACAATATTGGGGGTCTCAGGGTTTGAAATTGGGAATATTGGTGGAGGAAAGGTAGCACTGGTGATGGGGTTGGTGTTGAAATATTGAAGGCCTGAAAGACCTATATAATGAACAACCTGGTAAGTCATGCTATCAGATATAAAATTGGTTTTGAATTCTCCCGATCAAATATCACCAAAGCAAACAACTGAGCCTAGATATAATTGAATTTAACATTCACACTTCATTCATCACTCTGACCTGATTTTTTAGTATTGAAACAATTGGTATATATTCCCTCACATGTAGTTTGCAGTCATATGACAATCAGATTTCTAAGAAAGTGCATTAAGATCAGTGATAAAAGATCAATCTTTTACTAATTAGTTTGCAGCATTGTGAACTTTAAAAACTTGAAAGTGAAAATGATAAACTGTTCTTAGGTATCCTTCAGCGGTCATAAAAATAGATATTTCTAAATAGGACTGCAGACATACGCAGTGAAGAAGGCACTTGCTTGCACATGGCCACCTGGCTTGGATTCCCTTGCGCTCCATGTAGTCCACTGAATCTATCAGGCTCTGAGTCCTGAGAGCAGAGTCAGGTGTGGCCCAGAACTTTTTAAAAAAACACTTATTTCATAATTAATTGTAAAAAGCCTATTTCCTCTCTCAATTTGGGGGACAAAAAATGAGTTTCCTAAGTAGCTTGGGCAAATATATAATCACCTTTTCCCAAACTAGAGATAAATAATGTATCACACACAAAAGAGTTATATCAAGTGTCAATCTGCAATGCAGTCAATTATAATATAAAACTTTTACAGTGTAAATTCAGAAAAAATGACTATTCTCATAAAGATATTATATAATATTCTCATAAAAGAAAAAACCTAAGTTCTCAAGAATAAGTTGTGCAATTACAAGAAAAAAAAATTAGATGTCAGCTGAGGTCATACTAATGTTTGATAACTAATCTTTCTAGAAACTCCAGAGTTTATACCAGCTCACTCATTTCAGGTTTCAGTTTTCTAATTCCTATTTTCTTCCTGGTAAGATTTTTTTTCTTTATCTCTCAAAATATTGTTTTATGTCCACACCTATAAAAGGACTCACTCTGTTCTTTTAGGTTTGACTAAAGTAAAATAAGTACAGACAATCATTTTAGTCCTTCTTCGTTTTTGGCAACCTAGGATGGCCGTGGAAATTTTATCAGGCACTGCTTGTTAACCTTTCTTACTACTGCCATATTAAGGATTCTTTCAGGGTCAGGAAAATAAACATTTTTGTTACTGGTTTTGGCATACCAAACACACATCGGACAGCTTGCCAGGCTCTGCCATGTCGGTGCTATACTCATATTACTTTGTGGGCCTCTCTTAGAGTTGTGGGTAGAATAATCCACAGCAATTTGGAGGTAAATCGCTACGCCACAGTGGCAACAAGCAACGGGGAAAGCTGGTTTCTGCTCTACCGGGTGTATCTGTGTCTGTGGCTCAAGCATTTCTGGGCTTGAAATATTCTCCTCTAAAGGGCAGGTCTCTGAAGGGTGGGTCCTTGTAGGCTGGGTTTCTGAAAAGCCGGGCTGGAGACTGGATTAGTCTGTTGGGTGGAGATCTTACAAGCTGCGGAGTGTGGATGGTGAAGATCACTGCCAGCAAGGTGTGGGGAGTTTCTCTGGGCTTTTCCAAGGGATCCATCGGGATGTTGGACTAGGGTTGGAAGTTGCTCTTGTGGTCCATGGAATGCAGGGGGGTTCAACGGGGAAAGGTTGTTTCTGCTCTACAGCTGAATCTGAAGAAAACTATGTTCATGAAAAATGAACTAGTTACTGAGGCACCATTCACTCTCAATGGAACAAACATCTCTGAATACAGCAGCTATGCATCGAGAAGTCAACATGATGAACGACCTAAAACCTGAGCTGCGCAAGAGGAAGAGAGCAGCATGGAATGCCTTCAAAGGCATCGAAGAAATAGCTAAAAGGACAAAGAACCTCCGGCTCCGGGCACATCTCTTTGACTCCACTGTTCTCCCTGCATTACCATATGCCTCAGAGACCTGGGCCCCTACGAAAGCAGGATGAGAATGCTATTCGGTCTCCCAGAGAGGAATCGAAAGAGCTATGCTTGGAATATCAAGCCTCACTCAAGAAAGAGAAGGAATCCGGAGTTCTGACCTCCGCTGCTATTCCATGATCAGGGATGCTGTCTCGTTTGCCAAGGCATCGAAAATCAGATGGGCTGGACATGTAATCCGATTCGGAGACAACCGCTGAACTAGAGCCATTACCAACTGGATCCCACGGGATGTCAAAAGATCACGTGGCCGCCCACCTACAAGATGGTCAGACTTCCTTGTCAAGACCCTGAAGGAACGGTTTGAGGCTCTTCATATTCCTGGATCAACCGGATGCCATTGGGCTACATGACACGTGATAGGGTCCAATGGAAATGTTACCCGTGCCCACTGGAGCAAATTGATGAATAACGGGACTCAAGTGATCAAGTGATCAAGTGAAAGTAAAATAAAA
>JAJIBD010002911.1:0-54965 GCA_021461705.1 Cryptotis parvus
TTCTTCATTTTTCTTTTTTTTTTTTTTTTTCATTTTTTTTTTATTTTTTTTTTAAATTTTTTAATTTTTACAATTACAAAGATATACAATTAAAAAGTTCATATTTGGGTTTTGGTCATACAGTGTAGCAGCACCCATCCCGCCACCAGTGCCCATCTCCCACCACCAACGTCCCAGGTTCCCTCCCCCTCCCCCAGCCCTCCTCCATGGCAGGTTCTTTATTTCTTTCCATTTCTCTATCTTTCTCTTTTCCTTCCTCTCCAGACTATGGATTACAGAACATACATTAAAGGGTTGTCATGTGTATCCTTTTGCCTCTATTCAATGCTCAGTTCTAGGTTGGCATTAGTACCCTCACAATTGTTAGCACACTGTTCCATTTTCTGTCTTACCTAGCCTCTGACTCCCACACGTTTGTGATAATTTCCACCTTTGACAGGACCTCCTGATGTATGTTTCACTTGACCTTGGATATTGGTATCATAATATGTACCTATATATTTATGTTATGCAGATAAATGCAGTCATTCTGTAACTGTCTCTCTCCTTCTGGCTAATTTCGCTCAACATAATCTTCTCCATGTCCATCCATTTGTAGGCAAATTTTATAACTTCATTTTTCCTAACAGCTGCATAGTATTCCATTGTGTAGATGTACCAAAGCTTTTTATCCAGTCATCTATTTTTCGCACTCGGGTTGCTTCCAGATTCTGGCTATTGTGAATAATGCTGCTATGAACATAAAAGTAAGGATGGTGTTTCCGCTGCGTATTTTTTGGTTTCCCAGAGTAGATTCCCAGGAGTGGTATGGCTGGGTCAAATGGGAGTTCAATTTCTAGTCTTTGGAGGAATGTCCATATTGTTTTCCAGAAAGGCTGTACCAGCCGGCATTCCCACCAACAATGGATGAGTGTCCCCTTTTCCCCACACCCACGCCAGCACTTGTTGTTCTTGTTCTTTTGAATATGTGCCAGTCTCTGTGGTGTAAAATGGTATCTCATTGTTGTTTTGATTTGCATCTCTCTGATGATTAGTGATGATGAGCATTTTTTCATATGTTTTTTGGCCATTCGAATTTCTTCCTTGCTGAAGTTTCTGTTCATTTCTTCTCCCCATTTTTTGATGGGGTTGTTTGTTTTCTTCTTGTAAAGTTCTACCAGTGCCTGATATATCCTGGATATTAACCCCTTATCAGATGAGTATTGGGTGAATATTCTTTCCCATTCTGTGGACTGCTTTTGTATCTTAGTCACTGTTTCTTTTGAGGTGCAGAAGCTTTTTAGTTTCATGTAGTCCCATATATTTATCTTTTCTTCTAGTTGCTTTGTTAGAGATGTTTCATCTTTGAAGATGCCTTTAGCTTCAATGTCATGGAGGGTTTTTCCTATATTTTCTTCAATGTACTTTATTCTTCATTTTTCTTTAAAAACAATATCAGTTTGCTTTTAGTTATCAGGGAGATGATTTATAAGCTCAATTATGTATTAATATTCACAATATTCATAATTGTTATAGGAAATTGTGAATGAAAATTTGGTATATGGTGCCACTGTGCTGCCATGAAACTTATTAATTCACCCCTAATAATTCCAAGTAGTCTTTTTTTTTTTTTTTTTTTACTATGCCTTGCAATGCTCAGGACTTCTGACTCTGCACTCAGGATCTTTCCTGGAGGGGATGGGTGAGCCTATGGCTCATCCAAATAGAGCCCCAGTAGCTGAAAAGCCCCACACTCCACAATCACTGCCATGTTCAAGGCTGGACTCCACTGTTCAGATGAGCTTCACCCAGAAATGAATTCACTGAAAAACTAGGTATGTGGGTTTTGTGACTGAAATCTCCAGGCTTTCACAAAGTCAGGGTTGGGCTACCTTCCCCATCTCCCTGTTCTTCCAGAAGGCCAGGCAGTAACACTCTTGTCCCCAAATTGCCCCCAGTTAAAAATTTAACTCCAACTTTATCACCCTGTTTAAAATTTTGGAATTGCTGGAGCTCAAACACATTACTGATATACCAAGTAGGAATCTCTCCTGGATGTGCATTGGAGAGCCATAAGGGACGCCAGGGATTGGATCCTGGTCAGCAACATTCAAGGCAGGCCTCCTGTTGGGGAAGCCGCTTGGGTCCCCTAACAGTGCCGGGAAGCAAGTTCCCTTCTACCTCAGAAGCCTGCGGGAACGGATGAAAACTCAGGAATCCGATGCAGTTTTAAAAGGGCTTTACTAACACAGGTTCCGATATACAATCCAAGAGCAGGGGAAACCTTCGGACTCTGGGTTCCCAGCTAGGCCCCAGCCACGTGTAGGCCAAGATGGCTGCCACCACGTGTTGAGGTCCAACAGAGAATGGAGAGGATGGAGAAGCAAAACGCCAAGGGAAGCCGAAAAGGCAAAAAAGGAAAAAAGGAGCTTCTTTCTTCTTGCAGCTTATTTTATAGCTAGAAATCCGCCCAAACTATCTAGAGATGAAAACAGGAAAACAGCTCTATAGAAATGTAGCAACTTCAGGGAAGCCTTCTGGCTGTTTACAAGAACCCAGAGCTCATTCAAAGCCTCCCTAGCAGAGCTGGGAGAAGCTGTAAGCTAAATGTAACTTCCCCTGACAGGGAGGGTCTAATGCCCTCAGGTAATTTCTCCCAGCACCTCACCAAATGTCTTGAGCCAAGATCTGCCTGGAAATGCCTTTATAGGGTAGAGAAGGGGATTTCTGAGATGGCATGTCTCTGTACCAAAGACTAATAATAATGCCAATTAAATATTTCTCCAAGCCTTCACAAGAGTCTCGTCTACTTCACGGTAGTTTTGTATTTCAGTTGCCTTTGATTTATCAGGGAGCTATGCTTGCCTGCTTGCTTGGAGGCAAACAGCATTTCTCTCTGGTCTAATTACTTAAGAGATCCAACATGACCAGGCAAATATGCTGATAAGATCTAGCTAATCCCACGATGATTGTGGTAGCATAAGAGAATATTTATACCAGCCAGTACAGAATACATGGTCAGATAAACTGCCACATTTAAACTACCCCCTATCTATGAAGTGACCTGCAGGAGGCAATCTAGGGCAGATGCAGAGGCTCTTAGGTGACCTGCAACAGCCCCCTACCCACTGAACTATCTCTCCCGTCCCAAAGTAGTCTTTTATTGTTGTTGTTTGTGGTCTATTTTTTTTTGTTTTGGAGTCTGACCAGCAGTGTGGGAACCACTAGGATTACTGTTGGTGATGCTTTAGAGATCCTAATGAGGGGTGGTGTATCTATCTTGGGGCCTTTTACATGACAGGCTCACACTCCCAGAATTTTTGAGCTATCTCCTTGATCATTTTGCATCTCCCATCCTGCAACTCTCTTCTATAAATAAATAGTTTTTTTTCTGAATAATCTTTTTGAATGTAGGACTATTGCTTCTTCTTCATTTGTGTTTGGGTTCTGGTACTTTAGATGAAACAATTAGTGAGATCTGATTTAAAGGTTAGGCATCTCCTTTAAAGTATGAATCTCCTTCAAAGTATGCCTATTTAGGTACCTTAAACTGCTCTTTAGAATAAAGTGAATACACTGTCTTTCCTGGTGAAGGGGGTTCAGATCTTTGAGATTTCCAGGGACACCAAGTGACATAATATATGGACGCCGCCTGGGACAAGGCCACTATATGTGTAAATCACAAAGAGGAAAGTATAAATAAGTATGTGAATCCTAATAGGTGAAGTCATGATTAGATGACAGTAAACAATGACCTAAGATATTATAAGGGAGTAGATTATCAGCCAAATATAGGAGAGTCATATATTAAGTTAGGAGGTTTTGAACATAGGATTAACCAAACTAAGTGGTCTTTATATCTTGAATCAGGGGTCACAAGCACAGGATTATTGAAAATATATTTCAAATGAGGTGCTAAGTCAAAAGGAAAATGTCATTCTCAGTAGACTGTAGATTTAATAGTAATTAGAGGAATAGATTGACAGGTGGTCTGGGGGATTTAAAGGGAAAATGTGTGCTAAAGGGGAATACTAGTGGTATTCCAGTGACTATCATTAGAACGGAGGGGCACTGGAACATCAATGATGTTGGTGGTCCCTGCTTCAGAGAATGCATCCTCCAGAGAATGTATGAATTCACATTCAAAAGTGCCTTTGAAAGACTATATAGAATCGTAGAAAATGACATTAGGAAATAGAAAAGTTTATGACAGTAGTTTAATCTCTATCCCCATTGTTATATTCCCCTCTACTCTCCTATTTAATTCTCTCTATATCCTCCATCTAATAATCTTAAAGGCATCTGGCTCTTGGTCTTCAAACCATTTAGTTCTTTCTAATGATAGTAATTGTGGACTTGCAAACATCCAGCTTTCCAATGACCTTAAATCCTGCTGTGCACTAATAAGATGATGAAGCAAACATTATTTTCACACATTACCACGAAATCCTATGGATATGTGGAAATGAGTCACTTGAATGAAACTTTTTCCCTTACTTTCACTTTTTAAAAATAAGTTCACATAACTGAGATCAATGAGGATTAATGAGAAGGATCTTTATGAAGTCTAAAAGTCTGGGTTTCTCTCTTCATTTTACTTCTCACTAATTTTGATACCATATGTAGGCCATATAATGGTCCTATTAGAAGACCCTGTTGAAAAGAGCAGGAGTGGGAGCCATCTGGTATTTAAGGTGCCTACTGTTAACTACTGATCAACCCAGGAGACTGCTATTTCCACACACAATACCCAGAGATTAAATATGGTACAGTCCTAGAAAAATCATAGGTTCTAGAGTGAGGGTTGAGGATTGTTAAGCACATGCTTTGAAATGTCCATAAAGATACAGGCATGATGAATAATCATCTTGATGATTCTTAATAGAGGTGAATAGAGTCTAGAGCACATGTGTGTAAATGCATTAAGCAAATACAAAGAGGGATGCAGTACTGAAAGAAACATGATTGTCTACACCAGATACTGTCAAGGATTTATAAGATGAATGCAACCCTAAGTGAATAACGCTACATTAATTTTTTCAGTAGAATTCTTCTCAATGATTCTAAATAGAATTAAATACAGTCCTTGTATATTTTTATACAAAAATTACAAAAATTTCTTTAACTTTGTTAAATCAACATTCTATGATGACACTTCAAATATACAAAAAAATGGTTGTGTTTTTTTTTGTAGACCTCTATGTGCACAAACTGAATTTATTAGGGACATTTCATTATAGTAATCTGATTATTTTTGCTTTGTTACCTATACGTCAATATTTCTGTCATCAATCCACAGATTTTTGATTAATTTCAAAGGAAATTGTAGACATTGATGCTTTTATTCTCTACTCAATATTGCTTACAGTTTTTAATAAAAATTTTTGGGGAGGTCACACTAAATAATGCTCAGAGCCTACTCCTACCTCTGTGGTCAGGGATCACTCATGGTGGACCCTATGTGGTGCTAGGAATAAAATTCAGGTCAGCTACATGCAAGGCAAGCACCCTACCTGCAGTATTGTCCCACTAGCCTTTATATTTCATTGTTTTCTTTTTTGGGTCACACCCGGCATTGCTCAGGGGTTACTCCTTGCTCTTTGCTCAGGAATTACTCCTGGCGGTGCTCGGGGAACCATGTGGGATGCCAGAGATAGAACAGGGTCGGCTGCATGCAAGGCAAACGCCCTACCCACTGTGCTATCGCTCCGGTCACAGCCTTTATATTTTCTTTTCTTTTCTTTTCTTTTCTTTTCTTTTCTTTTCTTTTCTTTTCTTTTCTTTTTCTTTTTTTTTTTTTTTTTTTGCTTTTTGAGTCACACCCTGCGATACTCAGGGGTTACTCCTGGCTCTGCACTCAGGAATTACTCCTGGCGGTGCTCGGGGGACCATATGGGATGCCGAAGATCGAACCCGGTGGGCTGCGTGCGAGGCAAACGCCCTACCCGCTGGACTATCGCTCCGGCCCCTCCAGCCTTTATATTTCTTTAAAAGGGAAAATTTGTACTCAATGAACAGACAAATCACAAGTTGACTATTTTGATTTCTGCTTGTTTATTTAGCTTGAGTGGATTCCTGAAGCACCAAAATATATGTGAAGCATACTTCCACCCACTGAACTTCACCGTAGAAAGTTCCAGTGACTGTGAGAATTTCTATCTCAAGGTTAGCTTTTGTTATTTTAGAAGTTCCTAGGAACTAAATAAACAATAGCACTCTTCTGTAATAGATATTTGCACAGAATAAGGATTTAAAAAAAATTTAAACATAGTGAGATTACAAAGTTCATAATACAGTTGAGCATAAGGATTTTTGAGATGGCTACGACAACTTTTTGATTAATGGTGGTGTGTGTGTGTGTGTTTTAACATACTTATTTGTATTGCATTTTGTGAATGGACAACCAGTTGTTTATCCATTCTTCAATTGATGGACTCTTCTATTCATGTTTGCATTTTGTGATGGTCATGAAAAAAGTTCTATGAACATTCTTGTGCAAGTAGTTTTTGATCAAACATTTAAAAAAATTCTCTTTGGTTAGGGAGTAGAACAGGTAAATTTCCACATCCTTAAATTTTTTTTTAATTTAGGCACTATGATTTTTCAAAGTTATACATAATTGAGTTTCAGACATACGAGGTTTTTGTTTTTTCTTTTTTTTTTGGGAGGCCACGTCTGGCAATGCTCGGGGCTACTCCTGGCTCTGCACTCAGGAATTACTCCTGACAGTGCTCAGGGTGCCATATGGGATGCTGGGGATTGAACCCAGGTTGGCCGTGTGCAAGGCAAATGTCCTCCTCGTTGTACTATCGCTCCGGCCCTCACACAAGATTTTAACGCTAACCTACCACCAGTGGCAACTTCCCTCCATTCTAATGTTCCCAGTTTCTCTGCCACCAGTCTACCTCCTTGAAGGGCACATTCCTTTTTTTTGTTTGCTGCACCCACTGGTGCTCAGTTCTGGTGGGTCACTTTTGGTGGATTTAATGGACCATTTGGGATGCTGAAGATTGAACCCTTGTTGAGTGCATGCAAGGTAAACACCCTACCTGCTGTACTTTTGCTCTTGCCCCAAGTCAGGCACATTTTAAAGTTTGTTTTGTATAGCTTGGGTCTCATGCTTTCAGTCTTGGTGGCTTTATTGTTTAGCATTTAGATACACCGCACTTCTACACTGCTGATGTGTCCAAGGCCCCGAACCTGCCTCCGTTACCACCTATCAGCCTCTTCCTACTTGTCATTTCCTTCCCATTTCTATAATCTAGAGAGCAGGAAAACCCAAGCAGCCTTCTTCGAATACTTTGCCTTTCCTTTGTCCTGCTATTCTATATACTCCAAAAAGTGAGGTTGTCTAGTATTTGCCTTTCTGACCAGAGTGACAGTATAGCAGGTAAGCTGCTTACCTTGCTTGTGATTGACCTGGGTTCGATGGCCAGCATCCCATATACTCCTGGATCAAGAGTGGTTCCTGAGCCAGGAATAATTCTGAACACTGGCGGTTTGGCCCTCAAACAAAACCAGTGTGTGTCTTTCTTCTTTTGTGTTTAACTTTATATAAACACTGTGATTTACAAAGTTGCTCACAATACAATTATTTCAAGTATTCAATATTCCAACACCAATCCCACCACTAATGTGCCCTTACTGCCACCAAAGACCCTCGTTTCCCTCTCCCATCCCTTCTCCCTTAGCAGGCACTAATTATATTGCTCATTACAACATGTATCTTGGAATTGTATTGCTAAAGTCATGAATAAAGTCATGACTGTTTTGCTAGGCATTTATAGGTGAATTGGAGCATCTGTGTTACTACTTTCACTTATTAAACTTATTAAATGTAGTGGGATTCTACTTAATTTTTTAACAAATATGTTCATGTTAATTTCTTACAAATATTTAATTTTCAATACCAAACCTACCACCATTGCAACCATGGACAATAATTATTTCAAAATTTCCCAGCCACTGCTTTAGCCTGTCTTAAACAGACACTCATTATTTTATTTTATATTGCTTGTTATAGCTAATTTGCTGATATATGGTTGAGAAATAGATTCATTGAAGAAAGTTAATGAGGATTGTTAAATCTCACTATTGAGCCATTGGGCCATTTTGCCCTTTGTATGAAAAATTACTGATATGTTGTTACAGAATAGGCATTGTTATGACATTTTTTTGTTACTGGGTACTTTATACTTACATCTGTTAAATGTGATGTGGTACTTGGTATATCAGTATACTTGAGTTTGAGATATCCCCTGGCTGCAGATGTGGCCACATGCTCCTGTGTCTTTCTTCTTAAAGAAACTGAGAGGATGTTATAAAAGTTGGTTGCTCCATTTCTACCACCAGGAATGGATGAGAGTTCCAGTTGACCATTTCTTTTTTTTTTTTTTTTTTTTGTCTTCAGAAACTCTTTTTTTAATTATACCACAGTGAAACATACAATTACAAAGGTGATCATAATTGGTTCTTGGTAATACAGTATACCAGCACCCATCCCTCCACCAGTGCCCCATTTCCACCACCAATGTACCCCACCCCCTCCCGCCCACCCCCCATGCTGCCTTAATAGCAGGTACCCCAGTTTCCTTTCTTTCTCTCTCTATCTCTCTCTCTGTCTCTGCATCTCTCTCCCTCTTATTTTACACATTGTGGCTAGCCCTGCAGATATTTAGAGTTTATCACTTAAGTCTCTTTGTGTATATTCAGTGGTGAGTTTTAATCTGCCATTACCATTTCCCATAGAAAAACACATAGCAGAAACACTATCTGTACTTCTTTATTCATCTCTGCGCTATTCACTATAGCTAGAATCTGGAAACAACCTAAATGCCCGAGAACAGAGGACTGGCTAAAGAAACTGTGGTTCATCTACACTATGGAATACTATGCGGCTGTCAGAAAGGATGAAATTATGAAATTCACCTGCAAATGGATGGACATGGAGTCTATCATGCTGAGTGAAATTAGTCAGAAGGAAAAGGACAGATATAGAATGACTGCATTCATTAATAGGATATAGATACCAGTGTTTTAATAAATATGGGAAATGGTAATGCCAGTTGACCATTTCTTGCCACGTCCACAATAGCACTTGCTTTTGAGGGTTTATAAGGATAGCTTACTGTGGCTTTAATCTGCATATCCCTAATGACCAATATTACTGTATTATTTATAACAAGGTTATCAACTGTTTGTGTATGTACTGATGTGTGAGAGTTGGTGTGTGTGTTTGTGATTGGGTGTTAAACCTAGGGGTCACACATGCAAGTCAGAGTTCTACTGTTGAGCCACATCCCTTGCCTCCCTATTTATGTCTCCTACATTTATTTCTTTTTCTATGGTGCTAAGAATCTAACCTACATCATCTGCATAAGGAATAGGAATGCCTTTTACCACTGAGTAACAGTCACATTTTTTAGCCTTTATATATCTTCTTTTGTGAAGTAGTAGTTTAGCCCGTTTGCCCATATTCTTTTCGGTTGGCTGTTTATTATTATTATTATTATTATTATTATTATTATTATTTTTTGTTGCTGCTGCTGTTTTTGGGGCTACACTTGGCTGTGCCCAGGGATTACTCCTGATGGGGCTTGGAGTGTCTGAAATTGTATCTGGGTGGACTGCATACAAGGCAAGTAACCTACCTGCTGTATATTGCTCTGGACCCAATTTTTTTGGGAGCCAATTCTTATATTTTTTTTAAATTATTTCATTACAACACCTTTAGACATAGAGTTACAAGATGCCTGTGCTTGAGTTTTGGTTCTACAGTATTTCAACACCCATCCCTCCACCCGTGCACATCTCCCATCACCAATGTCCCCCACCTCCCTGTCCCCTCCCCAGCCCACCTCCATGGCGGGTTCTGCATCTCCTTTCTCTCTCTCTATCTCTCCCTCCTGCCTTCCGTTCCTATACATCGTGGAGTGTAGTATATTCTAGGACATGATTGGTTCCACTAGTTTGATGGACCAGGTCCAGAGAGAGAAAATGGCGGCTATTGTGGTGGGTGAGTCTCATCTGGCTGCTTCTGGGGCCCCCAGAGGTGATGGGCCAACACCCAAAACCCATCTGTCCTCCTGGGAGCCTCATGGTCAACTGGGCTAGGGGAGAGCTGAATGCCAGCTCTCCCAGTTGCTTCTGAGGCTCTGCCTGCTATCGGAGCCAATTATTATTATTAACGTAAAAGGAGCCTTTACATTTTCAGAATACCACTCCTCAGACATATCTACATATTTTTCTCCCAGCCTGTGACTTGCTTATTTATTTTAATAAAGGTGATTAAAAAAACTTTTTTTGGGGGTCACACCTGGTGATGCTCAGGGGTTACTCCTGGCTCTGCACTCAGGAATTAATCCTGTTGGTGCTTAGGGGGCCACATGGGATTCTGGAGATCGAACCTGGGTCAGCTGCTTGCAAGGTAAATGCCCTTCCCACTATGCTATCCCTCCGGCCCCAAAGTTGCTTTTTTAAATGATAAATGAGAAAAATTAAAACTATGAATAAGTTCAGTGTATAAATTTTCTTTTTGATGTTTTTGGATTTTTTTTGGTTATTGTTTCTATATTTTCTTTGGTATATGTTTTTCTACTTTCTAAAAAAATCACAAAGAAGTATATTAATTCCTGAATATTTTGTGCTTTGAGATTTTATTTTTGGATATATGACCCATCTCAACTTAATTTTTGTGTATGATGTGAGGTAGGGAATAATCTTTTTGTTTAAACAAATGGATATCTATTTATGGTAGCACTTTTTTTGGGTTTGCTTCTGTTTAGAGGCCTCTCTTGGCAGTGTTCCAGGCTTACTTCTGAATCTGTGCTTAGAACCACCTCTGGTGGGGCTCAGGTACTATATGCAGTGTCAGGGGATGGAAGTAGGGTTAGAAACAGGCAATGTAGGGCAAGGACCTCAGCCCCTTTACTATCTCTTCTCCCTACATGGTAAGTTTTTTTTTTTTTAAATTAAGGGCCATATCCAACATCTGCTAGGGAAGGGATGGGGGAAGTCACCCTACCCAATTCGGTGGTTTGGTACTTTGGTTCAGGTGTCTTATAGACCACCTAGGTTATACTAGGGTGCTCATGTACACCAGGACTACACTCAGTAGAATTCAGAGGGCATGAGGTCATGGGAGCAACTCCTTGTTCCCAGAACTGGCCAATTATTACAAAAAAGAGATTACTCAAAATTTTATTGATTTTGCAATTAGTCTCCAATTAAAAAATTAATTTAATTTGGGGGAGACCACCCTGACAGTGTTGAGGGAATAATGTTGGCAGTGCTGGGTGTTGAACCTCGGTTCTATCTAGCATGCACAACACATTATCCAATCCTTTCCCTGGCCCTCCCTTTATTTCTGAATGCATGAGAGGTAGGTGAATCCTATCAGTGTTTATCTGACTCAGACCATACTGTAATAAGTACAAACTATGTCACATGACAAGAATGACTTGGGATGTTTATTAAGAGACATATTTCTCCCCACTTCTTTTTATTAGTTATTTTATTGTTTGTCCAGTATTTTGCTTGATAATTCATATATACATATTGCAAGACAAACCAGAGTGAGTTTTTCTGTTTCTGAAGTAATTTATTCTGTTATGATTTCATGCTATAAATTATAACACATAAAGCATAATATTATAAATAGCAATAATATTGGAATGCCTACCTGATTCAAACAAATGGAAAA
This sequence comes from Cryptotis parvus, assembly GCA_021461705.1. Taxonomy (NCBI): domain Eukaryota; kingdom Metazoa; phylum Chordata; class Mammalia; order Eulipotyphla; family Soricidae; genus Cryptotis; species Cryptotis parvus. Next base: position 11,681 of record JAJIBD010002911.1, read on the forward strand.
CTCTGCCTTGACTTCAAGATTTCTTGCCACCCTCTTTTTCTGAACCATCTTCAGCAAATCAAAAGTAATTTTTCTGTTATTTTGAATTTTATCTTTTCCTTTGGTTCTTACCCCTATGATAGAAAAAAAAAATGCATGACATTACCTATAACACTCAATTTTACAATTTACTGGGAATAAACACGAAGCTAGAAAGGAGAATAAATTTACTTCTTCAATTCCTTTTAAATCCAGCTTAAAAGTTAATGATATTACATAAATTAGGCAGACTTTATATTCAATTTAGGGAAATTATGGAGATATACCAAGACAGAAGTTTGTTCTAAGCTAGTAAACTACAGTTATAAAGAGATTAACATTTTACTTTGTTCAAAAACTCCTCAATGTGTTCAAATATTAAATATAGTATGTACATTACTAAATATTACTTACACTTGGTGTTATTAGTCATTGAGTCTTCTGTGTATTGGTACAAAAGAAAGAAATTAGTAGGATAACCTTTCTTGAGTCTTGTCTAACAATGTCATTCTTGACGTTTATTTTTTTCCTTTATGTTTTTGTTTCTGATGGTGCCTAAGGACATTGAGATTCAGGCATCAAACCCAGGCCTCCTACGAGCAAAGCATGTGCTCAGCCCTTTGAGCTATCTCTCTGGCCTTGACACACTGCTGCTAGCATTAAACACCATTTTTCAGTGAGTTGATCTTCTAAAATGTCTGGAGTGTTTTGATGAGACTGCCTGGAGGGCCCTCTTCCTCTCCATGCAGCGCACAGAACATCTGCGTCAAAGAGGTTTGTACATATGGAATTGACAAGCTCCGCTCCAGGCTGGGCCAGGACAGAGTTGAATATCATAGTCATTATTTTAACAAAATGCTTTATATCCTGCTACAGAAAATAGCTTTAAAGAGGAGGACTGATTTTTTTCTTTGTCTTGTTTTGGGGCCACACCCAGTAGTACTCAGGGGTTACTCCTGGTTCTGCTCATAGGAATTACTCCTAAGCAGTGCTCAGGGAACATATGGGATGCTGGGGATGGAACCAGGGCTGGCCATTTGAGGCAAGCGGTTTACCTGCAGTGCTGTGGCTCCAGATTGAAGGATTGATTGGATCCTCTTTCCACCTATCCAGGAACTGTTCAAGGTTGAATATTTCTATTGTCATTTTGATTTTTCACCTACCTCCTGCTTGGCACCTTACGGTCATATTTTAATTCTGAAGATAACTCACTGTTGTCTGTGCCTACAATGTATCCCAAGGAGAACGAAGAGAAATGGCAAGTGAATGAAGGAAGATGCCTAAACTCACCGAGCACTTATTAGGTGTCAGGAATTTTTGTATGTCCCATATTTTACATCTGCAATATTTATTTAGTGCTTTTATATGCCAGGACTTTTCATATATTATAGATTAGACTTGTTTGACTTTCAATGGATCAAGGAGAATTTGTGCAATTATAATATCCATTTCCATACAAATGGAAAGTTAAGATTCAAAGAGATGAATTGACTTATCTTTGGGATTTGGATTCCAAAGATAAATCTGGTTTGATTGCAAGATCTGAGTAGGCTTCATTTCATCACCCTGACCAAAGGTTTTCTATGAACAATGATCCTTATTTCACAATACAATGGAAAGGGCTCGTAGTCTGATTTCTTTCTTTCTTTTTTTTTTTTTTTTTTTGCTTTTTTGGGTCACACCCGGCAACGCTCAGGGGTTACTCCTGGCTCTGTACTCAGGAATCACTCCTGGCAGTGCTCGGGGGACCATATGGGATGCCGGGGATCGAACCCGGGCCAGCATGGGCCAGCTGTGTGCAAGGCAAATGCCCTACCCGCTGGGCTATCTCTCCGGCCCCTGATTTCTTTTAAATTTACAGAAACTCAGATTTACTTTCAACGCCCCAAACATTGATGAAAAACTTCAACTCAATAAATTCTCCCATCTCTGTCCAATGCATCTTCTTTCTTAATTACCTTCAACTCTCTTTAGTATGAAGAAAGGATCAAGGTAGTGATAATAAATTCAAAAAATGAAAAAAGGACAAGAAGCAATGCAACCTTTAGGGTAGCAAGATAAAAGCAGCCATTTTTCAGTAGGAACTGTGTTTAATGCAGCAGCTGCCTTTGGCCTGCATCACCCAGCTAGGGGAGTAAATTGGCAGGGTATTTGTGCTTCTTGCCCAGTAGACACCCATTGTCTTCCTCTTGGCACTTTCCTCCGTGGAGCACAACTACCCAACCTCCCTTGTGGGGCTGGCACCCAGCCCCCAGAATTATTCCTCTGCTCGGTTTCAGAATGATAATTACTGTTTCAAACTGGCAACAGCTTGTTACTCTTCCCAGATATATTTCCATCTTAACAAAGCTCATATTATGCCAGTCTTTTGCTGAAAATCTTTGGTATTTTTCCGTTGTAGTTAGAATAAGACCAAACTCCTAGTCGTGTTCTCTGAACATGCACATGTCACCTGGCCCAGCTTTGCTGCTCATGTCCCACTACTCTTTTCCTCTCTTGCGGGTCGTAACCTCGCTCTTCACTTTTCTCAGACAAGCCAAGTTCATTTCTCTTCACACAGGGCTCAGCTTATTTAAAATTTTATATGGATCTCTGCATCCCTTCACTCTCAAATAGTTTTCCCCCACGCCCTGTAATTGGTCTTACTTTTTTTAGGGGTGTTAGACTATACCCAGCAATGCTCAGTGGCTACTCCTGGGTTGGAGTCATACCCAGGGTGCTTGGTGGCTACTCCCAGCTCTGAGCTCAGAGTCACTACTGGCACTGCTTGTGGGACCTTATACAGTGCTGGGGATCAAGTCAAATTGGAATCAGATGTATGCAAGAAAGTGTCTTAATCCCTTTAATATCTCCCTGGTAACTTGGCCTTACCTTTATCATATCACTCTTTCTACTTTTTGCTTCCAAGAAAATTTCACAGTGAAAATCTGCTTTATTGATTTTGTTTCTAGTGACCTTATATGCCTGCTTCTCACTGTATTCCTTGTGCATCCCAAAGCAAATATAAATATTAATCAAATGACGGTATTCCCTCATTTGAAATGGAAGGATGCCCTCTCATTTGTGGAATTCTAGATACTATAGCTAGAAGTCTAGTAAGTAGGTAAAAAACTACTTTGCACAAGAATTAGAACCCACTCTCTAAGTTTCCTCCAAATGATTCCTATATGCAAGTCAAAACAGAAAAAAGCTAGTGTTGTTTTTCATGGTTCCATTATGTATAAAGTTTTAGTGATTACAATGTGACTTAATAAACAAGTCTCTTAAGAACAGAGTTAAATCAGGGCCGGAGCGATAGACCAGCGGGTAGGGCGTTTGCCTTGCACGCAGCCGGCCCATGCCGGCTCAGGTTCAATCCCCAGCATCCCATATGGTTCCCCCTCCCCTCCCAAGCACTACCAGGAGTAATTGCTGAGTGCAGAGCCATGAGTAACCCCTAAGCATCACCGGGTGTGACCCCAAAAGAAAAAAAAAAACAACTAGAGTTAAATTGAAGTAACAACTGTATATTAATTGCTTGGATGAAGTATAAGTTTAGCTTCAACCTCTTTAGTTTTATACAAAGCTTGACAAACACTGTTACTTTGTGAAAAATTCTTTGAGAAAGGATATTGGGTACTAAGGTGAAAGTGCAGCAAGAAGCAAAAACTGATAATGTTGGAAGTGAAATTTGAATGAAATGAAAGACTCTTAGCAGGGACCATATGTGGTGCTAGGGCTCGAAACAGGGTCAGCCACATGCAAGGCAAATGCATAAACTCCTGTGCTCTCACTGTTCTGTTCAGTTCCTCCTCATGGAGGATAGTTTTTTTTCCTTTTTGGGTCACATCTGGCGATGCTCAGGGGTTACTCCTGAATCTGCATGCAGGAATTACTCCTGGCAGTGCTCAGGGGACCATATGGGATGCTGGAGATCAAACCCAGGCCGGCACAGGCTGGCCGTGTGCAAGGCAAACGCTCTACCTGCTGAACTATTGCTCCGGCCCCAGAAGATAGGTTTTTTTTTTTTTTTTTTTTTTTTGATCAATGCCATTAAAGCGTATCTTCCCAAGTGAGAAGCTTTGGGTAACCTTCAAATAATTTTCCACAGCATTGGACCAGGAATAAGCAGTGACCCTTATCTGGTAAATCATCCATCACTTTCCTCTGGAAGCTATGATACAGCTCATATTCCTTCTCCTGAAGAATATTCTGGCTTAGTAGAAAAACCCTGCCATTGGATATGAGTATACTTCGACCGGGTAAGCATTAAAGACACCATATTCCTGGCATTTGCTTGACAATTTCTCTTAATTTTCTCATTATCAAATGGCTTTTTTAAAAAAAAACTCTTATTTACACTTAATGGCTTGCATATATAAGTGCAGCAGATTTTACATATTGATTTTGTACTGTACCCTCTTACTGTATCGTTTTTATTGTTCCTGGAAATTTTCTTCTAGTCTAAATTTAGGGCTTTCTGTGCATATACCAAGTCATTGACGAAGAGTGATAGTTTGGCTTATTTTCCAATTTGTATGCCTTTAGTTTGGTACCTTTTTATATGATTTCTGTGATAAGAACTTCAAGTGCTATGTTGAATAATGGCCAGAGTGGGTGTTCCAGTTTTGTGCCTGATTTTAGTGGAAGGCTATCAGTTTTTTATCATCAATAAATGATGATGCGAGCAATAGCTTTGTGAAATACGGCCTTTAAGTTACTTTGTCGAAGTAATTTTCCAATTATAAATGAGTTTTTTGATCTTGTCAAAAAACTTTCTCTGCATCCATTGATATTATCATATTTTTTCTCTTTCCTTCTTTTAATGTGTACACTACACTAATTGACTATGGAAATATCAAAGAATTGCTGGAATAAATTTTAAATCATAGAGTATGTGATCAGTTTTGCATGTTATAGAGAATTATTGCCTCTATGAGGAACAGAGGACTGTTGATGAGCAATAAAGGTCTGTAGTCTTATTTGTTATGTTTATTTATTTATTTATTTATTTAATTATACCACTGTGAGAGATACAATTACAAAGATTCATGTTTGGGTTTCGGTTTTACAGTATTCCAGCATCCATTTCCCACCACCATGTCCCCAGTTTCCTCTCCCCTCCCCCCCCCATCCTGTCTCTATGGTAGGTTCTTTATCTCTCTCTCTCTCTCTCTCTCTCTCTCTCTCTCTCTCTTCCTTCTCTTACACACTGTGGATTACAATAAATACATTTAGAGGTTAGCATGTGTATCTTTTTGCCTGTATTCAATGCTCAGTTCTAGGCTGGTATTATCACTTTTGACAATTATCAGCACACTGTTCCCTTCTCTGTCTTACCTAACCTCTGACTCCCACATGTTTGTGGTAGATTCTGCCTTTAACAAGACCAACTGATCCATGTTTTGCCAGACCTTGGATATTAGTAATTGGTTTCATACTATTAATCACTTGTCTTATTACTTGTCTTCCCACTGTCATAAAGTTGCTTGAGCAGGCACCAGTAACTGTCTCCATTTGTCCCTGTCACATGCTAGTGTGGACCTAGGGTATCTATTAGCTACAGGAACACGAAGAGCCTCAAACCGTTGTTCAGGTAATGGGAATGAGGTCCATCACTGTTACTGTTCTTAGCATATTGAATATGACACGGGTAGCTTGCCAGGCTCTGCCATATGGATGGGATGCTCTCAGTAGTAGGTAGGCTCTCAGTTCATTTGTGGCCAAGCACAATGGGGAGAGTCAGTAGCAGCTCTGCCCCGTGTATCTGTGCCTCTGGACCTGAAAAGAGACACAGATTCATGATAGCACAGCGGGTAGGGTGTTTGCCTTGCACACTTCCAACCCAGGTTCTATCCCCAGCATCCCATATGGTCTCCTGAGCACTGCCAGGAGTGATTCCTGAGTGAAGAGTTAGGAGTAACCCCTGAGCATTGCTGGGTATGACCCAAAAAGAAAAAAAAAAGCTGCTCAGGTCCTGTAGTCCTGGGGAGACCATATACATACATACATATGTATATATATATATATATATATATATATATATATATATGTGTGTGTGTGTGTGTGTGTGTGTGTGTGTGTGTGGTGTGTGTGTTAGGGTTAGTATATATAATATATATCATGCAAATAAATGCAATCATTCTATATCTGTCTTTTTCCTTCTGGCTAATTTCACTCAACATGATCCTCTCCATGTCCATCCATTTAAAAGCATATTTCATAACTTAATTTTTTCCTAACAGCTGCATAGTATTCCAATGTGTAGATGTACCAAAGTTTCTTTATCCAGTCATCAGTTTTCGGGCACTCTGGTTGTTTCCAGATTCTGGCTATTATGAATAGTGCTGCTATTGTTGTCTTCTTTTATAGTGATAATTTTTATTTGGTATCAGAGAAATGTTAACTTCATAAAGGCTGGGAGATTTCTGCACTTTGACTTTCTGGAGAATGGTTAGGAAATAGGTTCTCTTTGAAATTTTGTAGGAATTTAAAAGTGCACCCATCTGAGCCTGGGATTTTGATTTTGGGAGACTTGATTATTATTTCAATTTCCATATTAGTAATTTTTCTTTTGGTGGTAGTGGGGGTAGGGTGGTTATGGCCACACTGGATGTGCTCAGAGACACTTATTGGGTGCATTTAGAGAACTATATGTGGTGTCACAGATTAAATGGGGTCAGTTGCATGTGAAGTAAGTGCCATAGCCCTGTACTATCTTTTCTCTTTTTGATATTTGGGTATCACCTGGAGATGCTCAGGGGTTACTCCTGACTCTGCACTCAGGAATTATTCCTGGTATGGATTGGGGACCATATGCGATGGTGGGGATCTAACCCAGGTTGGCCACGTGCAAGGCAAATGCCTTACCGCTGTGCTACTGCTCTGGCCCCCTGTATTATCTTTGTAAGCCAGTAATTTTTATTTCAGGTGATCTGATTCCCCATGATTTAGTATTGGGAAGTTTTAGGATTCTGAAACTTTATACATTTCTTCTAGGTTTTCCAATTTAGTGGCATAAGACTTTTAGTTTTTTTGAGGGGACCCACATTTGGCTGCCTACATATCTGACTTCTGTGCTTCTGTGCTCAAGGTCACTCCTCTTAGTCATCTTCCATGTTCTTCTGAATTTCTGAGCTATCTCTTATAACTTCTTCCCTTTTACTTCTGATGCAGTTTATTAGACTTTTTTATTTTTCATTTTTTATTGAGTCACAGTGAGATAGACCATTACAAAACTGTTCATGATTGAGTTACAGTCATACAGTGTTCCAACATCCAGCCCTACACAAGAACACATTTCCCATCACCAGTGTCTCTAGTTTTCATCCCTCTACCTGTCTTCTCCACACTCCTACAACTGCCTCTATGATAGACACTTTTATTCTCTCTCTCTTTCTCTTTTTGCACATGGTTGTTTACAATAAATATATGGAAAGCTTATCATGTAAGTCTCTTCACCTACTTTCAGCACTCAGTTCTAGTCCAGTTTGTCCATTTCTAACTATTATTGTCATACTGGTCCTTTCTCTCTCTTACCTACCTTCATACCCCAGACACTTGTGTTATATATTCCAACCATTAATCAGTTCTCATGGTCTATGTTTCCCTTAGCTTTGGATATTAGTCTTATACTATTTTTTTTTAACATATTACAAGTGAATGCAGTAATATTTTGTTTTTGCTTTTTTGGGTCATACCGGTGATGCTCAGGAGTTATTCTTGGCTCTTTGCTCAGGAATTACTCCTGGCAGTGCTCGGGTGACCATATGGGATACCGGGGATCGAACCTGGGTAGGCCGCATGCAAGGCAAACGCCCTACCCGCTGTGCTATTGCTCCAGCTTCGAATGCAGTAATTTTATATCTGACCTTATCCTGCTGACTCATTTCACTCAACATGATACTCTATTTGTCCATCCATTTATAGGCAAATTTAATACTTTATTTGTCTTAGCAACTGGATAGTATTCCATTGTGTAGAAGTACCATAGTTTCTTTATCTAGTTGTCTGATCTCTAGGCTCAGGCTGATTCTTGCCACTTGTATTCAATACAGTACTGAAAGCACTTTCCAGAGCATTACGGAAGAAAATATATTAAGGGCATCCAGACAGAAGGAAGAAGTCAAACTATCACTGTTTGCTGATAATATGATACTAAACTTATTGAACTCCTAGAAACAATACATCTATATAGAGAGTGGCAGGCTAGAAAATCAATACCCAAAAGTCCATGGCTTTCCCGTATGCAGGAAGGAAAGTGCCTGCCCTAGAGACTGGGGGTGGGAGGTGGCAGGAGAGTAAAAGGGGTGATTGGTGGTGGGAAATGTTCATTGGTGGAGGGCTGGGTGTTGAAACATTGTATGACTGAAATCCAATCATAAACTAATTTTATTGCATTGTATTTATCTAATTGTATCGCATGATGATTCAAATAAAAATATCTGATGAAGATCATAAAAAAAAAGAAAAAAAAATCCCATTCGCAATTTTGTCTGAGAAAATTCAGTACCTTGAAATCAGCTTAACTAAGGAGGTAAAGGGATTGAGAGAATTAACATTATCAATATGACAATACTCCCCAAAGTGTTAACTGATTCAGTGCTGTCCCCATTAAGATAACTATGACATTTTTTCAAAGAAACTGATCAAACACTCCTGAAATTCATATGGAAAAATACACCCCCCACTCCTCCTGTTAATAACTAAAGCAATTCTGGAAAAAAAAAGAAGATGGGAAGCATCTGCCCAATTTTATACCATACTACAAAGTGGTAATAATTAAAACAGCATGGTATTGCAATAAAGAAAGACCTGCAGACAAATTGAATACAGCTGAATATCCTGACACACACCCTCAACTATGTGATCACTTAATCTTTGATAAGGGAGCAAGAAATATGAAGTGGAGGAAAGAAAATCTCTTTAACAAGTGGTGCTAGGAAAACTGAACAGCTACATGTAAAAATATGAACTCAGTCCTCCGTCTAAAGTCATTCACAATAACCAGATCAGTTGATTCTGCCGGCTCTATTCCAGGTGCATCCTAACTCCCCAGTGCCACCAACCCCTCTCCCTGGGGTGAGAGAGAGGACAAAGGAGCCCGCCGGCTTGGAGCTCCTAAGTTCTTCCTCCAGGGACCCAACACACTCCCGCACCAACCTGCTCCCGATTCTGCCAGCTCTACCCCAGGACTCTTGCAGTTTTCACACCTCAAAACTCAAAACCGCATGGACACAGTACTTAGTTTTTGTACTTAGTACTTAAGTACTTAGTTTTTGTATATCCAACATAGAAGTACCAGGGTACATTAGTCAGAATACTCCCAACCTCCCACAAAACTTTGGAACAACCATAGACAACCCTCAATGTACTGCCCAGCCACAGAAGAAACACAAGTTGCAACCTGTAACAGTTGTAATGGTAAAGCAACACAGAACTCCATCAAGCTCACTGAGCGACGCCATTTGCCAAGATGAGTCAAGCAATAATGATGAGCTGTATAACCTCTATAATAAGGAATTTCGAAGGGAGCTGTTAAGGATGCATAAGGAGTTCAAGAAAGCAATGGGACACAGAGCTAATAAAATGCAAGAGGACATGAAAGCAGAAGTGAGGAAAATGAAAATGCAAGCAGAAATAACAGATATTAAAAATGTGGTAGGAACTCATTGGAAGGCCTTCACAGCAGAGTAACAGCTGCTGAGGACAAAATCAATGAGTTCCAAGATGAGGTGCAAAAACTTTCAAGACAACAGCAGAAGATGGGAAAAAAATGACTCAAAATAAATAAACAGACAACAAGAGATAACCAAGATGAAGCCAGAAGGAATAACAAGGGTCATTGGAGTTCCAGAGGGACAAGAAGAAAACCCTGATGAAAAAAACAACTATCAAAGCCATCATTGCTGAGAAGTTCCCAGGACTAAAGAGCACTTTCTCCCAGATTCAGGATGCCCAAAGGGTACCATCTAAAAGAAACCCAAATAAGAAGACTCCTAGACACATCTTAATCAAAATGACAAGAATCATAGATAGAGATAGAATACTGAAAGCAGCAAGATCAAAGAAGGAAATCACATACAAAGGAAAATTCCTAAGATTTACAGCAGATTTTTAAGAGGATACACTCTGAGCTCCAAGATAATGGTGGGATATTGTGAAAAGACTCAATGAAATGAAGGCCTCACCAAGAATTCTTTATCTGGCTAGACTCACATTCAGATTTGAAGGAAAGATACACAACTTCATGGATACAGCTCAAGAACTTCATAGATTCCAAAGCAACTTTAAAAGAGGGACTGAAGGAGCTACTGTAAGACAAGACAAACCTTAAAAGCGCAACAAACTTATTAAAAAAGATGGTACAAAATCCTATGACAAAATCTCTCTCAATGTCAATGGCCTAAATGCAACATTTAAGAGACACAGAGTGGCGAAATGGATTAAAAAACTGAATCCAACATTCTGCTGCCTACAAGAAACACATCTGAATAATCAGAGCAAACAGACTCAAAGTCAAAAGCTGGAAGACAATTCTCCACACAAACAACTCCTCCAAAAGGCCAGTGTGGTCATACTAGTATCTGACAACATATATTTCAGACTGAAAAGGTTGGAAGGGACAGTGAAGGTCATTTCTTAATAATTAAGGGATATGTATATCAGGAAGAAATTACAGTCCTAAACATATATGCGCTCAATGAGAGGCCAGCCAAATACGTAAAACAACTGCTAATAGACTTCAAAGAACACATTGATAGTAACATGACAGTGATTGGAGACTTTCACACTGTTTTATCAAGTCTTGATAGATCGACAAGATGAAACTCACCAAGGAAATACTGGCTCTGAAGGAAGAAATGGAATAAAGAGAGCTTATTGATATATACAGGGCTTTTCATCCCCCAAAACTCTGAACACACATTCTGGAGCATTGTCCAGATAGACTACATGCTGAACCACAAAGCATACCTCAATCAAATAAAAAGATAGAAATTGTGTCAACTATTTTGTTAGACCATGATACATTGAAAGTGGAAGTTAACTCCACACAGAAACAGGGAATCAAACCAAACACCTGAAAACCGAATAGCTCACTGATGAACAACCAGTGGGTCATAGAAGAAATCAAACAAGAAATAAAAAGATTCCTGGAAACAAATGAAAATGAAGACACCAACTATCTGAACTTGTGGGAAAGTGAAAGTAGTGTTAAGAGGAAAGTTCATAGCTCTGAAAGTATTCATCAGGAAAGAAGAAAGGGCCCACATAAATAACCTGACTTTACAGCTCAAAATATTAGAAAAAGACCAACAAAAGGAGCCCAACCCAGGCAGAAAGGAGGAAATAAAAATAAGATAAAAACCCAAAAAACAATCCAAAAGATTAATGAAACCAAGAGCTGGTTCTTTGAAAAAATAAACAATATCAACAAACCCCTAGCAAGACTTGAAAAGACAGGGAAAGAGAGAACCCAAATAAACAGAATCAGATAAAAAGGGAGACATACCAGAAACCACATAAATTCAAAAGATCATCAGAGATTACTTTGAGAGCCTGTATGCCATGAACTATGAGATCCTGGAAAATAATAGATAAATTCCTCAAGTCCTATAACCTCCCATGGCTGAAACAAGAAGACCTGCAATACCTGAATAAGCCTATCACCATTGAGGAAATTGAAACAGTAATTAGTAGTCTGCCCAAACACAAAAGCCCAGGTCCAGACGATTCACTAGTGAATTCTTCCAAACCTTTAAGGAGGACCTACTGCCAGTTCTTTACAAGCTTTTCCAGGAAATTGAAGAAATAGAAACACTCCCAAATAACTTCTTTTTTTTTTTTTTTTTTTTTTGCTTTTTTGGGTCACACCCGGCAATGCTCAGGGATTTCTCCTGGCTCTGCGCTCAGGAATTACTCCTGGCGGTGCTTGGGGGACCATATGGGATGCCGGGATCGAACCCCGGCCAGCATGGGCCGGCCGTGCAAGGCAAACGCCCTACCCGCTGGGCTATCGCTCCGCCCCCACTCCCAAATAACTTCTATGAGACACACATCACCCTGATATCCAAAGGAGGCAGAGATAACACAAAAAAAACCCTACAGACCAGTCTCCCTGATGAACACAGATGCTAAGATCTTCAACAAAATACTAGCATACAGGATCCAAAGACTCATCAGAAAGATTATACATCAGGGACCAGAGCGATAGCACAGTGGGTAGGGCATTTGCCTTGCATGTGGCCTGCCTGCATTCAATCACGGCATCCCATATGGTCCCCTGAACATTGCCAGGAGTAATTCCTGAGCAAAGAGCTGGAGTAATCCAGCTGGATATGATCCACAAAAGCTAAAAATAAAAACTGAAAAAAGATTATACATCATGACCAAGTAAGATGCATCCCGGGAATGCAAGGATGTTTCAACATTCACATGTCAATCAACATAATACCCACCCTGCAGCAGTCTATTTCAAGCCTAGCCCAGGTATGCCGATCCAGAGACTCACACACATGGGGCAGAGCTGTTACTTGCTCTCCCTGTACCCAGCTGATCACGATACATCCGGGAGGGATGGCAGGTTCCTAGCCCTGGCCCACCACCCCAGCAGAGCCTCGCATGAAGCCAGAGGAACCCCCACACCACGAGGGCTGCCATTTTCCACATCCAGACTCCCCTCCCTCAGAGCTCCACCCAGCAGAAGAGCTGATCACAGCCCGGCTTGCTTGGCCACACAGTTCATCAATAAATGCTCGAATTTTGAGCGTGACTACAAGAGAATCCCACCTGCACAGCAGAGCCTGGCAAGCTGCCCATGTTGGATTTGACATGCCAAATACCAGTAACAATTATGGACCTCATTCCCATGACTTGATGGAATGGTTTGAGGCTCTTTATGTTCCTGGAGCGGGCAGATGCCCTTGGGCTGTCTCACATGTGACAGGACGTATTGAGATGTTACTGGTGCCCACTTGAGCTAATCGATGATTTATGGGAAGACAGTGATACAGTGATAGTAAGTCCTTGTTTTCCACTTTTTTTTTTTTTTGCTTTTTGGGTCACACCCAGCGATGCTCAGGGATTACTCCTGGCTCTGCACTCAGGAATTACTCCTGGCGGTGCTCGGGGGACCATATGGGATGCCGGAGATCGAACCCTGGCCGGCACAGGCCGGCCGCGTGCAAGGCAAACGCCCTACCCGCTGGGCTATCGCTCCGGCCCTCCACTTCTTCTTTGGAGATCAATGTTTCCTTACTGATATTTTATCTAGTTGATTTATCCAGTGATGGGAGGTGTTAAAATTTTCTACTACTTTTGTATTGCTGTTAATACATTTTCCTCAGATCCTTTAGCAATTGCTTTATGTTTTCTGATGCTCCATCAATTAATGAATATTTACCAATGAATATGAAGTCTTTTTGATAAATAACTTGTCTTCCCATTATTCATCGATTTGCTTGAGTGGGCGCCAGTATTGTTTCCATTCATTGGGAATCAGGTCCTTTATTGTTACTATTTCTGGCATAATGAATACACCACGGGTAGCTTGCTAGACTCTGCTGTGGCTCTGGGTTCATCCCAGGGGGCTCAAACATTTTCTATGTCAGACCATCATATAGCACTCTTAATCATTATATAATGTTCCCTTTTTCCTCTTATAGCCTTTTTAAAATTTGAAGTCTCTTTTTTTCTGATCTAAATATTATCATCCAAATCTCTTTAGCTACTAATTATCTGTAAGATTATCTTCAGGTTTTAACTTTGAGCCTGTTTTCCTCATGGTTCAGGTGTGTCTCTTGCAAGCAGCATAAAGTTAAATTCAATTGTCTGATCTTTTGTTGGTGAGATCAGGTCATTGACATTGTGTGTGTGTTGTGTGTGTGTTTGTGTGTATGTGAGATTGGGTCATCCTCAGAGATACTCAGGGGTTACTACTGACTCTGCACTCAGTAATTACTATTGGCAGTGCTTGGGTGTCAGGTTGGGAGTGTGTGTTAAAGGGACCATATGGGATGCTGAATATCAAACCTGAGTTGGGTGTGTACAAGGCAGATTCCCTACATGCTGTATTATCACTTAGACCCCTTCTCAAATGGATTCTTGGTGTTTGTGAAGTTTGTCTCAATTCTTTGCTTTTTTGTTTTTATTCCTCCCCCAAACTTTACTATATGCCTATATATAGTGACCAGTTTTAATTTGCACTCTTAGTTGTGTCCTCACAGTATGTTTTGCTTGAGGTTACTGTGCATTTTATCTCTGAAGTTATGAGCCTGTATCCCTGTGTTTGGCTGATCATGAGGCATCTGGGAGGGAAGGTGGGTTCTAGCCCTGGCCCGCCATCCCAATAGAGCCTCGCAAGAAGCCAGAAGAACCCCTGCACTGTGAGGGCAACCATTTTCAATATCCGGACTCCACAGCCTGTCAGAACTCTACCCAAGCAAAAAGCTGATCTCTACCCATTGGTTCATCAGTAAATGCATGAACTGAAAGCCTACTACTAAAAGTATCCCACCCACGCGTCAGAGCCTGGCAAGCTACCCATGTCATATTTGATATGCCAAAAACCAGTAACAATTATAGACCTCATTCTCATGACCTGAACAAATGGTTTAAGGCTCTTCATGTTCCTGGAGTGAGCAGATGCCCTTGGGCTACACTATCATGTGACAGGATGTATGGAGATGTTACTGGTGCCCGCTGGGAAAACCAATGAACAACAGGACAATAAGTGATACAGATGAAGTGATTCCCTCTTAAATTCATCAAGTATGCCTTGAGTTGTGCAAGACTATGCTATTTCTCACTTTCTTCATCCAATTTATACTTTTAGTATCTAATACTTCCAAGAAGGGCATCTTTGCTTTGCAAAGTAGACTATTGCTTCTTCTAAAACTGAGTTATAACATTTATTTAGTTGTTGATTTTCTGTGAAACTGCTCTCTTTCAAATAAGAATGATAACATAGCTGTGTAGAGTATATAGCTCTGTATATTTATCGACCTGACCACAATCACTATGCCATATCATTCCTTTCTGACCTATATAGTTTTATTTGTTAGATTCACTGTGAGTCTTATAGGAGTTCTCTTTTATGTAAATTTTATCTTTGGTCTTTTTTGTTTTCTGATTCTGTTTATTTCTGGCTTCTCTTATTTTAATTACAATGGTTTTGTAGTTCTTTTATTTAGATTTATTTGTTTGGAATGATAATCTTGAATTTGGTTATATAACTCAATCTACAAATTGAGATATTCTCCAGGATGCCTGCAATTTAGATGTTCTATCTCACAAAACTGTTGTTTTATTCATAGTAAATGTTTTCTTCAATAAAAATATTATTTTTTTCCTTTTCATGTTCTTTACTGATGGTTTCATGTATCTTGTCTTCAGGCACACTTATTTGATCTTTGACTTCTTTACTCTGTCTCTAACCATCTAATCAGTTACTTAGTTTGCCTATCATGCTCCATAGTTTAGTGATTTCTACTTAGTATTCTCATACTCTTTCATACATTCATTCTCTCTTTGATTGAGGTCTCTTCTATCATTTTTTCAGTTCAGTGACCACCTTTGCAATTGATATTTTGAAGTCTTTTTTGAGATATTAGAGAGTTCTTAGGTTCGGGGGGCTTTCTTGGCTTTTGCCTTTACTAATTTGGCTGGATGTTTCCATTTTTTCGTTGTGTCAGATATGAGTGTGAGAGATGGGGTCTGATTTTGTGCAGGCTTGGGTGGCAAGGTAGGTTCACATTTACCAATTCTACAAGAGCTTGTGGGACTAGTTTGGGTTCTTTCTGATTGTTGTGGAGACTTTGTGTCAGACATACAGTGCTTCACAGTGTTCACAATTCTTAGGTGCCTTTCCCTGGTGCCTTGAGTTTGGGTAACTGCTCAAAATAAAACCAGCTTTCCTTAGTCTCTGGAGTACTTAGACAGATGCAGTAAGGCGGGGGTGAGGTGGGGAGAACTTTGTATCCCCCTGAAGCCATTTTGACATGGAATGTGACAAGTTCTGGCATGTGAACCTGCTAATCTGGGTTCAGACTGGCTCAAGTTTTGTGAGAGTTGAGGGTACAAGCTAAACTCTCGGGCTTTCAATATTTCATTATACAAAACTTGTGCCACTGTTTCCAACTATAATTGAGGTTGTGCATCTATTTCTATTGAGCATCACAATTATAGTCAGCTACATTCCCAAGAACAAGAGTATAGTCAAAGTCTTTTTTACTTTTAATTTTTTAGTATTTAACTTTTCGGTTTTTGGGCTATATCCAACAATGCTCAGGGTTTACTCCTGGCTCTGCAATCAGGAGTTATTTCTGGTGGTACTCAGGGAACTGTCTGGGATTCTGGAGATCAAGCCCAGGACTGTATGCACCATACCCACTGTGGGCACCCTATCCACTATAATATTGCTAAGGCCCTAGTATTTTTATTTTTAAGAATTTATTTCTGTTTAGTTTCAGACAGAACAGTGATAAATAGCACTTATTATAGTGGGTGATTTGTCTAATGTTAACAATTTTACATACTTATTTTTCAATATTATAATATGCTTAGAAGTTAAATTTTTTATTATTTTTCATTTTTTAAATTTCATTATTTTACTTCTGATTTTTGGATGATACCTGGCAGTGCTCAGGGCTTACTTCTGCCTCTGTGCTTAGAGATAACTCCTGGTGGAACGTGGGTAGATATATTTGGTGCTGGGGATTAAAGCAAGAGCCTTACCTGCTCTACTATCTCTCCAGTTCCCAGATATTAAATTTTTAAAAATTAGACTTTGTTTTTAAAAACAAAGTTTTTAAACTTTTGTTTTTAAACTTTTTTAAAAAGCTTTTTAAAAAGTTTTTAAACTTTTGTTTTTAAAAAGAACCTCTGATATTCACCCAATACCCATCTGACAAGGGGTTAATATCCAGGATATATCAGGCACTGCTAGCACTCCACAAGAAAAAAACAGCCAACCCCATCAAAAAATGGGGAGAAGAAATGAACAGAAGCTTCCAAAAAAGAAGAAATTCGAATGGCCAAAAGGCATATGAAAAAGTGTTCTTCATCTTTAATCATCAGGGAGATGCAAATCAAAACAACAATGAGGTACCATCTCACACCACAGAGACTGGCACACATCCAAAACTGCAAGAACAACCAGTGCTGGCGTGGATGTGGGGAAAAAGGGACTCTGATCCACTGTTGGTGGGAGTGCCGACTGGTCCAGCCCTTTTGGAAATCAATATGGGCATTCCTCTGAAAACTAGATATTGAGCTCCCATTTGATCCAGCAATAGCACTCCTGGGAATATACCCGAGAGACCAAAAAACACATAGCAGAAACACTATCTGTACTTCTTTATTCATCTCTGCGCTATTCACTATAGCTAGAATCTGGAAACAACCTAAATGCCCGAGAACAGAGGACTGGCTAAAGAAACTGTGGTTCATCTACACTATGGAATACAATGCGGCTGTCAGAAAAGATGAAATTATGAAATTTACCTGCAAATGGATGGACATGGAGACTATCATGCTGAGTGAAATTAGTCAGAAGGAAAAGGACAGATATAGAATGACTGCATTCATTAATACGACATAAATAGATACCAGTGTTTTACTAAATGTGGGGAAATGGTAATGGCAGATTAAAACTCACCATTGAATATACAAAAAAAAAAAAAGAACCTCTGGCTCTGGGCACATCTCTTAAACTCCACCGTTCTCCCTGCATTAACATACGCCTCATAGACCTGGGCCCTGCCAAAGCAGGATGAGAATGCTATTTGGGTCTCCCAAAGAGGAATAGAAAGAGCTATGCTTGGAATATCATGCCTCACTCAAGTGAAAGAAGGAATCCAGAGCTTCGACCTCCGTCACTGTTCCAGAGTCAGGGACGCTGTCTCATTGCCAAGACATCGAAAATCAGATGGGCTGCACATATAATGCGACTTGGAGGCGACCGCTGGACTAGAGCCGTTACCGATTGGATCCCACGGGACGTCAAAAGATCACGAGGCCGCCCACCTACAAGATGGTCAGACTTCTTCGTCAAGACCCGAATGAACGGTTTGAGGCTCTTTGTATTCCTGAAGCAATCAGATGCCATTGAGCTACACTGGCACATAATAGGGTCAAATGGAACTATTACTGGTGCCCACTTGAGCAAATCGATGAATAACGGGATGTCAAGTCATCAAGACTTTGTTTTAAGATCTACAAAACTATTACAAAGACAGTACATTCTCTGTATGTACAGAATGTCAACATACCTTTTGCCAATTTCCTTTAAACGTTGCAATTATTTTCTTTTTTATTTCAGTGTGATTTTATTAACTATCAAATATAACACCGAAAATTATAGTATAATGTGTTTTTTTGCTCTCATTGGTTATGTTGTTTCTGATACGTTTTTTAAATGACAATCTAGTACAATTTGTTCTGAACTTGTAATCAGAGGCTAGGATTTAAGTCTTGACTCTGCTGTTTGCCAGTGTCCTCCCCCATAGACTGTAGACAGGAATATTCACTCTGCCAACCTTGAGAAGCTGTCAAAGGTTAGGTTGGTGAGGTCAGTGGCCTGGTCCTTTTCATTCTTTATTATCTCTCATGTATCTTATAAAGAGCCTGAGTGTAGGAAGCACATGACAAATATCCTCTTACTAAGTGAGTGTTTAAACTGTCTATAAGGTTTATTATAAATTTAAATTGACATAGAGATGTTAGTAATTATATAAAAATTGGTGGACTCTGAGCCATTGCTGGTGTGTGTTAGGTCCTGCCTCATGAGTGAAGTTGAAGTCCATCCACCACTTCCTGTTTTGTTCAATGGAGTCTGGATCTGTTACAAGTGCCTGGTAGGGAATGAGTCTGGCAAACTGCCTCCCAATTTTATTAAGCTATTTTTCATATTGCTAGGCAAAGTAGTGGTTTGTTATTTTTGCTAATAAATATTTTCTGACTGCTAATGAAAACTTGAAAACCAACACCATTCTTTCCTTCAGTTTTTTATTATCCTAAGGTGCTGATTTGCATTTTTGTTCTATATTACCTGCCTGATTGTATTTCATAAAAAGTAAACATCTATAAACTGTGCATCTGTGTTCTGTGCCATATTTCTGGTAAGCAAGAATACCTTCATCCAACCCTTGACTTTCATCTGTAATGAGCTTTGTGTTTCAGTTTGATTTGATTTTCTCTCAGTGCTGCTATATCATTAGACAAAATTTGAAATATTACATTTAGGGTCTCTTTGCAGAAAGAGCAAAGTAAACATTTCATTTATGCTACAACCTCTAGAGGCCTCATGGGGACAATGTCACTATTTATACGTGCATCATTGTTGGGTGCAACAGTTTCTTTTTATTACTAAATCTTCTGAACTTACTGCTTCTAGGGAGAAAAGATAGGTGTAAATAGTTGAGTATTTTTTGCATGTTGTGTGCAACAGTGTCACATCAGTCTAATACTGCAAGAGTCACTCCATTTGCATAGAGGATAAGAGTATTAGGAAAAATAACTGTCATAATACCAGACATAAATATAAAGGAAACTTTGGAACTTAAAATATAATGCATAATATGTGAATAAAGTTAGCTGAAAGGTTATAGTGAAAATAGTGCTTGCAAAGAGTCACAGAATTTCAGAACTTAAAATTCTATTTTTTATTCCCTCATTTTTAGCATGAATAAATGAAATCCCAGAAGGGTTAAACTTAATCAGTGTCAAACAAATAACTATTGGAGAAAACAATGCAGAAATACAGGCCTTGGAGTCTTCTTTTTTTTTTTTTTTTTTTTTTTTGCTTTTTTTGGGTCACACCCGGCAATGCTCAGGGGTCACTCCTGGCTCTGCACTCAGGAACCACCCTGGCGGTGCTCGGAGGACCATATGGGACGCCGGGGATCGAACCCGGGCCGGCACAGGCCGGCTGTGTGCAAGGCAAACGCCCTACCCGCTGGGCTATCGCTCTGGCTCTTTGACTTTTGAAAGACTCTTGGAGGCCGGAGGCGATATCCCAGCAAATAGGGTGTTTGCCTTGCATGCAGCCGACCCGGCTTTGATCCCCAGCATCCCATATGGTCCCTTGAGCACCGCCAGGGAATAATTCCTGAGTGCAGAGTCAGGAGTAATTCCTGAAGCATAGCTGGGTATGACCCCCACAAACAAACAAACAAAAGAATTTAAAAAGCACATCTTGATAGTTCTCCTTGATGATGTTCAGATAATCATCTCCAGATAATGGGTACTGTTTGCCCTTCTTTTTGTTTTAATTAAAAATAAATTAGAAATTGTGATTTACAACACTGTTAAGATACAGTTTCATGTATTTAATATCCCCCACCCCACTATGTGAGTTCAGCTCTGTAGACCACCTCTCGGGCTCTGTTACCTGTGACCTTAGTTTAAGACCAACATTTTCCTATCAACTATGATAAATTTCTGAACTTCGCTCAGCTCTTTTCCTTTCTCTCTGTTCTTTTCTTTTTTCCTTCCTTTCTTCATTTCCTTTCTCCCTTCCTTCATTCCCCTCTTTTTTTTTTTTTGGGTTTTGGGCACACTTGATGATGCTTCCTTTTCTTCTTTCCTTTCTTTTTGGGTTTGGGCCTCACTTGATCTTACACCTGGCTCTGCACTCAGGAATCACTTCTGGCCATGTTCATAGTACCATATGGGGTCCCGGGGACTGAACCTGGGTCTGTCGCATGCAAGCCAGGCACCTTACCCACTGTACTAATATTCCGGGCCCTCAGCCCTTTTACTCCCCCTAAGACTAAAGTACTCATATTCTCTAAAGCCCTTGACAACTTGTCAAATGCCAGATACACAATTTGTTACCTACACAATTTGTCTATTTCCTGACTGCTTTACTTTACTCTCTCTGAGTTCCTGGAGGGGTTTCCCTACACTTTACCTGCAGTGTCTGGTAGAGTACATGGCAGATCTTTAGAAAGCTATTTTTTTTTGTCATACCCAGCAATTCTCAGGGGTTTCTCCTGGCTCTGCACTCAGGAATTACTCCTGGCGGTGCTAGGGGGACCATATGGGATGCCGGGGATCGAACCCGGGCCGGCATGGGCCGGTCGCGTGCAAGGCAAACGCCCTACCCACTGGGTTATCTCTCCAGCCCATATAAAGCTTTTATACTACCTTTTTGTTTTGAAGATAAAAGATAATCTTAGTTTTCATGTTTTTTTTGTTTGTTTTGTTTTGGGGTCACATAGTGTGATGCTCAGAGCTTATTCATGGCTCTGCACTCAGGAATCACTCCTGGTGGGGTCAGGAGACCATATGGGGTGCTGCATCAAACCAGGGCTGGCTGCATGCATACAAGACAAATGCCTGGTAGGACCCACTGTCCTATTGTTAACACAAAAGTGGATTTTCCTGTGCTTGTGGGTTGTTGAGAATTGTATGAAAAATCTGCATACAAAACTTCGGAAGAAGGAAAATTGGTTTATTGTACAGATGGTTCCAGGTTCCTTCTCAGATGTCTAGGCCTCTCTATTACCCGTGAATGATGTCCTGGTCCTGTCCCTGATGCTGTCCAGTCCAGTGTGCAACTTCAAGCAGTCTACTAGCCTCCCGTGAACTGTGTCACTGGTCCCGTCCCTGTCCTGCTTTCTTATATGCTTTCCTGGAGATGGCCACGGCTGCCCGTGTGGGCCAGATCCCTGAGCTCCACATCGTTCCTGGGCCTGCCAGCTGTACCCCAGCGGTTCCTGTTGCCTGGTCTCAGGTTTTCTACTCTCTGGCCATGGCCATGAATGCGTGGATCAGAGTCCTGGGTTTGGTGCTTTATTCCCTCCAGAGTGACCAATCCCAGCCTGTACCTGAATTGTCCTAGGCATCCAAGCCCAGCCTGTATTCTGCCCCTGTCTGTCCTTAGATACCCACCTGTACTAAACTCTGACGTGGCGCACACAGTCCTACCTGAACTGGAGGTCCTGTGGAGAGGGGGTGGGTCCAGAGAGTCCTTGTTCCACGAAACAGAGGAGAGACAGCTTCTCGGTGGGCTGGCGAAAAGATGGAGGAGAGCCAGCCTCTGGGGATCTTGCGCCAGGGGCTTTTTATCTGTTGCCAAACCCCACCCCCAGCCATCCCTTTCTACATTCTGATTGGCTATCTGTTTCAGGAGCGGAGATTTAGAGTAACCTGGCACTCCACACTTCAACCTGCTGTAACATTATCACTCCAACCCTTAATCTTAGTTGTTTTTCACATGAAGAGATGATAGAAGAAGAAATTCATAACTTCCAAAACGTTCTGTTGTAAAAACATAATTTTATTGCAAGGTTTTGTTTTAAATGAGTCACATTCTTTCCATGACTTTTAAAAAGTTCACATTTCCAGGGGACAGAGTGATAGTACAGCAGTTGGGTGTCTGCCTTGCATGTGATCTATCCAGGTTTGATCCCCAGCACCCTATGTGGTTCCTTGAGTGCAGAACCAGGAATAAGCCCTGAGCAGCAGTGGGTGAGGCCCTCAAACCACTTTTCCACTTTTGGAGGTGAGTGTTATGATGATAGGAAGTCAGACACACTTTTCACAGTGCTCGCAGTTCTGGTGCTCATGCACATTTTTGCTGCAGTGCTCACTAGGAGGCCATATCTCATCAGTGTGCTCACTTAGCTATGGTGAGCCAACATTGCACCCTTTGTAGAGGCGCATGGAGACCGAAATAACAGAGACCTTGAGATTTCATTAAGTTGTGGAAGCAGTGCAGGGGGCTTGAATTTATTGCTGCCTTAGCCTCAGTCTTGCAAGGTAGATGCTTTTGCCACTCACCTCTCCCCAGGATCCCTTTTCTTACTCTTTGATGTTTTATGGTATCCACTGTTTAAATTATATGAAGCAATCAGCTTTAAAAGATTAGGATTTTATATTGGTAAAAAAACGTAAGTTCCAGTTTAATAAACATGTTACTCCTACTGGATCCAAAACTATAATTATAAAAACTGTGTAGGATGGATATGGATGAGTCCTTACATATAAAGCAATGGAGCTGAGTTTATTTTATACGCTATTCCCCCAAGGTACTGGGCTTTGTTATATGAGACACACATTCTACCACTGACCTATACCCAAATCTCATTTGAAATTCTCATGGTATGATCTTATGCTTTTAAACGACAAAATAAAGTTTCCAGGGTTGAGGAATTAGAAGATGTGATGTTCTTCCCCATCCCTTTGCTTCTTTTTTGGGTTGAATTTGTCGTCTAGTCCTTTAATCAAAAGCAATCATTGAAGTCAGCTGGCTGGTAAGATAAGGGACGAGAGTATGAGCTGTGAGAAGCATAACAGGAGCCGCGGGGCTTTGTTACAGATTCTGCTACCTTTTGGGAGAAAGAAATATCCTGATTTCTAAGTGCGGTGTTTTATTGAATTCAGAATAACTCTCATTTTATAACATGCAATACCGCTGACTCTCAGCAGCAGTGGAAGTGCTTGGGTAGGTGGAAGGAACCTCAGGCAGGATCCTTTAATGAGGCTCCTCTGATTTATAGCTAGATGCTATTGTGGGGTTCCTTGAAATATGTCGGGGGCCCTGGCCAGCAGCCCCTGGCACAAATGAGAAAGACCTAGGAATTCATCCCTGTGGAAAAAGGAGAGGGATGGACTTGGGAGAAACTCTGCCTTCCTACTGCAGCAGAGAAAGAAAAGAAAGAAAAAACTACACTGAAACAGCGGAGAGTTCTGGATAGCAGCACTCGATTTACTGAACACAGTTTAAGCCTTTTATACAATATTTGGGTGGAGGGGGTACAAGCACACATCACAGGGCTTTTGCAAGTTCCTGGGCCATTGTAACAGATAACAATCTTCACAACAAACGACAATTGCAGATTTAGCATTTGCAAGGGAACGTTTGCAAGATAATGATCATTGATTTACATATTCCTGTGATCAGACTTAGAAGACCAGGCATATTCTGCTTCACCTTAGCTGGGCCTCCATGGCAGGTTCTTTATGCTTTTCTCTCTCCCTCTCTTTTCCTTCTCTTACATATTGTGGATTGCACTACATACACTTAGAGGCCATCATGCGCATTGTTTTGCCTGTATTTAATGCTCAGTTCTAGGTTGGTATTAGCCCTTTCGACATTTATTCACACATGTTCCCTTCTCTGTCTTACCTAACCTCTGACTCCCACATGTTTGTGGTAATTTCCACTTTTGGTAAGACCTGATCGACATTTCGCCTGACATTGAATTTTGGTATCATAATATGTATATATAAATATATATAAAAATATATACATATACATATATATGTATATGTATATACATATTTATGTCATGCAAATAAATGCAGTCATTCTATATCTCTCTCTTTCCTTCTGACTAATTTCACTCAACATGATCCTTTCCATGTCCATCCATTTATAGGCAAGTTGCATAACTTCATTTTTCCTAACAGCTGCATAGTATTCCATTGTGTAGATGTACCACAGTTTCTTTATCCAGTCATCAGTTCTCGGGCATACTGGTTGTTTCCAGGTTCTGGCTATTGTGAATAGTGCTGCTATGAATATAAAAGTTTGGATGGTGTTTCTGCTGTGTGTTTTTGGCTTCCCAGGGTATATTCCCAGGAGTGTTATGGCTGGGCAAAAGGGAACTCAATTTCTAGTCTTTGGAGGAATGTCCATATTGTTTTCCAGAAAAGTTGTGCAAGTCGACGTTTCCACCAACAATGTATGAGAGTCCCCTTTTCCCCGCATCCATTCCAGCACTTGTTGTTTTTACCCTTTTGGATATGGGTCAGTCTCTGTGGTGTGAGGTGATATCTCATTGTTGTAAAACCTAACTTTTTAAGCTACGAATGTTTGCTTTCTTATATAAGTGTTTAGTCCAATTTCTAATAATATAAATTATATACAATATAATTTACTTTTGATTTCTTTTCTTTCATTTAGAGATACAGGAAACCTCTATTTTCTGTTCCAAAAACTCTTATCATTTGTTTAAGACTATACTATTGCACTTAGATGTTTTCTTTAAATTTTTTTTTTTACTTTTTTGGTCACACCCGGCAATGCTCACAGGTTATGCCTGGCTCTGCACTCAGGAATTACTCCTGGCGGTGCTTGGGGGACCATATGGGATGCCGGAGATCAAACCCAGGTTGGTCGAGTGCAAAGCAAATACCTTACCTGCTAAACTATCACGCTGGCCCCACACTTAGATGTTTCTTATCTTTTTTTTTTGAGGGGGGACAGTTAATAAAAAATAGTTTTCTTTTGGCTTAGGGTCCACATCCTGTGATGCTCAAGCATTACTCCTGGCTCTGTGCTCACGAATTGCTCCTGGAAGTGCTGGGGACTGTATAGGATGCCAGGGATGGAACCTGGGTTGTCAGTGTGGAAGGGAATGGCACTACCTGCTGCACTGCAGCTCCAGCTACAAGAAAAGTAGTTTTTATTGAAATGAATTTAGGGAGATATGAGGGGAGAGAGAGAGGTGTTCAGGAGAGAAACAGGCTTGAAAATTGAGCAAGGCTAGACATGTGTTCTACATGGGCTTGAAAGAGCAAGTAAGCCTCAATGGTTTTGGAAGGACTTTGTATACAATTCCTCCAGATGGTCTGGGTTTGGAGTTCTCAGCTTACCTGAAAATTAATCTCAGTGTTGTCCCAGGGAGAGAACTGCACTCTTGATGGTCCTTTCATTTTCTCATCACAACCCTTTAGATTCTCCTGGAGATTTTGAGTGGGTCCTTTGATTCTGCATCTCGGTGTGCCGCGGTTTCTTTGTCTCCAAAGATCTCAGGATTTTCATCTCAAAGGGATGTAGTCTTCATGACTTGGAACTACTTCAGTTGTGCTGTTTCATTTTAAGTTTTATTATTTCCCAAAAGCTCATTATACCAGGGTGCACTTACCATCTGCCTGCAACATCTCTCCCCCTAGAGAGTTGCAGGCCTACCCCTTTATATCTTTAAGGGGTAGGTCTATTTTCTGAGGGCCTGTTTTCGGTAACTTCTTCATGCTGATAAAAAGGCAGCAGATTCTACCTGTATAAGGAAATGAAGTCCCATGCTAATCTAGGATTAAATGGGGCCCACATATTTTCTGGGATCAAAGCTCTGTTTCATTCTGTTTGTTTTTTGGGGCTACACTGGTTGTAGCTGAGGAGCTAGACCTGGCTCTGGGCTCAGAGGTCACACCTGGTGTCCTGTCCTAGGGAACCAGGTGCTATACAGGGTAATCAGGATCAGCCATATGCAAGGTAAGTGCCTTAACCACAGTACACTATCTCCCCTAAACTCCTTATTTATTAAGTCTCATAACATTGTCGCAGGGGTCACTGCAGTCTCACACACATCCTTGCCAGTAGTCAAACTTTTTTGCAAGAGCACAACAGAAAAATCACTGTATCACTGTCTTCCCGTTCATCATCGATTTGCTCAAGCGGGCACCAGTAACATCTGCATATGTCCTGTCTCATGCTAGTAGAGCCCAAGGGCATCTGCTTGCTCCAGGTACATAAAGAGCCTCAAACCATTACAATCATGGGAATGAGGTCTATAATTGTTACTGGTATTTGGCATATCAAATATGTCATGGGTAGCTTGCCAGGCTCTGCCATGCGGGTGGCATACTCTTGTAGTCACCTCTAAATCCAGCATTTATTGATGAACCATGCGGCCATAAGCGGCCGTGCGAGCCAGGCTGTGATAGGCTCGTCTGCTGGGTGGAGTTCTGACAAGAGGGAAGTCTGGATGTGGAAAATGGCGGCCCTCATGGAGTGGGGGTTGTCTGGCTTGTTGTGAGGCTCTGCTGGGGTGGCGGGCCAGGGTTAGAACCTGCCATCCCTTCCGGGCACCTTGTAAGCGGCCAGGCACAGAAAAATATGGGCAATTAATTAACTTGCTATGTTCACATCACTAATTGTCAGAATTGTGATGTCAAAACACATCACTAAGTATCAGAAAAGTTCAAGCAAAGATAATCTCTGGACCTGTGGTATTTAAGACACCTTTCCTGAACTCCATATAATTGTCTAAGAGATCTGAGTTGAATTCAGGCATTTACAATATTTATTCTAGGGCCTGAGAATGTAACTTTACTGGTAGAACCTGAGATCCTGGGGTGCATCCCTGGAGACACATGATCTACCTCCCTCCCACCCAGAGCTGCTGGATGAACCCAGTGCCCATGAACACTGCTGGGACCACCCTCTCCCCTCAAATTTAAATATTTGCACAAAAATAAGGAACAAAACAAAATACAGGTCCACAAATACTTCTACCTCTTTTTCTATTATAAAATAATTCTATCATTTGAAAGAAAATTGGTCGGGAAGCCAGGGGGGTCCCCAACAATACCAGGAAGCGAGTTCCCTTCTACCTCCGAAGCTGGTGGGGAATGGATGAAAACTGAGGAATCCAGCACAGTTTTAAAAGGCTTTACTATTACAGGTTCCGATATACAATCCAAGAGGAGGGAAAAACCAGACTCTGGGTTCCCAGTTAGGCCCCAGCCACATGTAGGCCAAGATGACTGCCACCACGTGTTGAAGCCCAACAGAAAACAGAGAGAACAGACAGGCAGAAGAAGCCAAGGGAAGCCAAAATGGCAAAAGGGACCTTCTCTCTTCTCCC
Source organism: Cryptotis parvus (assembly GCA_021461705.1). Taxonomy (NCBI): domain Eukaryota; kingdom Metazoa; phylum Chordata; class Mammalia; order Eulipotyphla; family Soricidae; genus Cryptotis; species Cryptotis parvus. The sequence continues at coordinate 39,277 of JAJIBD010002911.1, forward strand.
AGCTTATTTTATAGATAGAAATCTGCCAAAACTTCCCAGTCTGGCCCATCATGGGCTGGGCTATGTAGAGATGAATACAGGTAAACAACTCTATTGAAATGCAGCCTGTCAGGTGACCTTTTGAGCTGATTCAAAACCTTCCTAGCAGAGCTGGGAGGGGCTGCAAGCTAAGTGTAGCTGAAGCTTAAAGTATGGCATGTCACCCAACAAAAATTGATCAAAAGGTAAGCACAATTTTATCATTGTTGTGAACATTGCCAAACCGCTTCCTATAAAGCATTTGAAGGAGTATCTGACTTTGATAACATTCTCTCTTTAGCATTTAGATAAATGCCTGTGGTGGTGGTGAGGTGGTTGGAGGCTAAGAAAAAAAGAGAAAAAAATAAATGGCCCAGGTCTGAAAGACAAATTAGATAGATTAGACAACTTAAAAGATATTAGGTCCTGGAGAAGATCTACTCTGCCAAATCCAAAGAAGGCAGAAAGTTTAAGGAAAAACAATAGTCACAGCACCAATTTATGTTCCTCTCCTTTGCATACCAATGAAAGGAATAAGTGTTAGCTTCTGTAAGAAAAATGTTCAAAGTTACAGATGTAATTTAACGTTCAGTGTTGGATTTAAAGAGAAGTTTCAAGTCCCTGATAGGTTTACAAGGATAGTTTGATTCTCCATCTGAGTCTGGTCACAGGACTATGGGGATGGAGTGAGTTTATCTGGAGAGACGAATTTGACTAGAAGTTCCATTAAGTTTTATAGCCGTGAGAATTTTGAAGAGAACTGAATAAGTTCCCTTCCATTTATGGTGTAGTTGTTAGGAAGAGGATCCAGTTTTTTTTTTTTTAATAAACCAGTTGCATTTTGGTTGAAGAACCAATGGATAGAATCCTTTCATCTCTGAACTGCCCCTCAATTGCATTTATTTTGTTTGAGGTTCCCTGAGTTTGAGAACAAACCCCTTTACCTCTGGACAGAGATAAACCTTCAGGAGTAAGTACATATCCTAAACATTTATCTTTTTCTGGGCAGTTTGTGCCTTAGAAGAGGAGATTTTACATCCTCAGAGTCCCAGAAAGTTTCAACACTTTGAAGAACTAGAAACTAATTTCTACAAAAATGCATGTACAGAAACATAACTTTTTCACCACCTTTACTCTAATGAATAGTTATTTTTAATAAACTTGACTAGGTATTTCGCATAAACACAGCAAGATTAGAGAAATCTCCATTTGGGGTACCCATTATTATTGAGAAGTCTTGGGGACTGGTAGGGACCAGTGATTTGTACCAATAATGGTTTTAATATTTTACCTGTCATATGAGGGTTGCCTAGACCTGGCCAGTGCAAAGATCCATTGAGCTCATCAAGCTGGACGTTGCCTCAGCCCCTGTCTTCTGCGATGGTGGATGCATGCAGGCATCCGTTCTGTCCCCCTCCAGGTTTGGGAGACATCCTGGTTATTGGTCTTTTTTCTTGATATTGAGAACTGGTTGTGGGCATGGCCACAGGTCTGGGCATTCCTTGTTTTCCACAGCTTCCAGTTCTTCAGGAAGCTGGCCTGCCTTTCAGGCACTGATAACAATGACTGTTAACATCAGATCTTCTCTTGTCTGTTAAGTTTATCCCTTTGTATTTAGTTTTCCCTGGAAGAGAATTTTGAGGTTTCATAATTGATGGTTGATATTTCCCATCTGTATGTAGTTGGGGAAGACCCTGCTACAGAGAGGAAAGATTTCCTTTTCTGGATTTATGTAAACATTATTGCCTTATAAAATTAAGAAATATACTAAAGGTGTCAAAGAGAAAGAAAAGAAAATGTTTCTCACTTTACTCACAATGGGATGTTTTCAAGGTAAATCCATATTAGTATGTGACAGGTTCTCCTTTTTATTTTTTTTATAAATAAAAAAGTTTATTACCAAGAAAATTTAGTAGATCTTTAGAAAGATTCAGTTTTCGAATTCTGAAAGATGACAATCCAGGACAGGACATATAAACAAGAATATATATTTAATACTACCTAAATTTAAAGACCATAATTCAAATTATTAATTATAATCCTTGTGCCTTTTACAATTAGCTATATAGTTAACCTTCAGGAAATTTACTCCCGTAACTCATGTCCACAAAGCCTCACAACAAACTCAGCTACATCGTTTATAATACTCAATTTTGAGTTTCTTGTCCTTATGCATGCACTATAAACAGAAAGCACATAGTCCTATTTCCAGCGTTTTTCTTTTTTATTCTTTAAAACAGATCTCAACCATCTTTTTTAAAAGTGAGAACTACAAATATGCTATATCCTTAAAGAAAGAAGGAACTATGAGATAGCTCTCCAATATTGCCCGAAGTGGTTATATAGCTAACCGTAGGAAACCCAGCAGCATTCTGCTAACGTAGCATAGCAGACTCCTCTTCTGAAACTGACACCTTTGCTCCTACTACGCTACCAGCCAAACATGTACTCCATTGCTTTGGATACTAGACTTTCATCTTTTTTTTGAGTCTGTCTGTCAGAAACAACCTGATAGTCACTAGTAGAAGCTTTGTAGCAAGAGGCCTCATGGTGGAGATCCTGGGGGTATTGGCACTCTGAGTTGGTGTACCTAAGGTTTTGATTGGGGTGTAAAGGCTAGAGATGGAGATGACAAAGTACACCTGTCACCATTTTCCATTACACTTTTGTCAATGTATGGACCGTGCATTGGTCCATACACCAATCATATGGACTCTCCAAAATCATATGGACTCTCCAATCATATACACCAATCATAATGGACTCTCCAAAAATCCTCCCATCTTTGCTTAGAGCCTTCCGGGCCTGCAATTTAGATTGGTAGCGAATATGCATCCAAATCCCTGTATTAGACATCACATGTTTTAAGATAGTTCCATATTGTGCAAACTGAAGTAATATGTAAGAAGCAGATGCTTGAGGAAACCCAAACACAGTGACCCAAGTGTCATCCAGATGATCTTCTGAAGTCAGAGAATCTCCTAGAGTAAAAAAAGGATCCAACTGGGCAGGAGATAATGTTGTCTTTCGTGGCTGACCAATATTTGCTGGACTAAAAATACCTTGTCCAGTTCCAGGAGTAGTAGTCATAACTCCAGCAAGAGGACTCTGCATTACCAAAATATTTGGCTGTCTCCTTGACATTAAAGGTGTTGCTCCACAATAGTCCAGTGGGTAGGGCATTTGCCTTGCACGTGGCCAGCCTGTGCAGGCCGGGTTCGATCCCGGCATCCCATATGTTCCCCGAGCACCGCCAGGAGTAATTCCTGAGTGCAGAACCAGGAGAAACCCCTGAGCATCGCCAGGTGTGACCCAAAAAGCCAAAAAAAAAAAAGGTGTTGCTCCAAGTCTTGGGCTGGAAATATATATACTTCTGACTGGTGGAGCGCCACTCTTATCTTTATAAGCTGGTACAACTGGTTGTGGTGGTGACTCACCTGCAAGTAAAGGTGATCTCATTTCCATTACTTCAACTGATTGAGGCTGTGGAGTCACTGGAGCTGGCAAATCACCCATTAAAAATCCAGGCAAGAAATGAGCATTAACTCCTGACTTTGGAGATGTGGGTGAGGCCAGCATTATTGGTTCAGATCCTAATGTAAGTGCCTGGGGTTCCACGGCAAACACTGCCATCTTGGCGGCCAGGAAAACCTGGGATAGTTTTCCAGGTTCTACTTTTTAAAGCTTGTATAATATATCATTAAAACTTTGAAAGTTAGGTTTATATGTTTTTGCTATACATACATATCTGTCTATCTATCTATCTATCTATCTATCTATCTATCTATCTATCTATCTATCTATCTATCTATCTATCTATCTATCTATCTATCTATCTATCTATCTATCTATCTATCTATCTATCTATCTATCTATCTATCTATCTATCTATCTATCTATCTATCTATCTATCTATCTATCTATCTAGTCCTGTAACACTGTGGGCTGTATGTGTCTGTCATTCACCAAAACATTGCTAACAAATAAGATTCTATCTTTATTTTCTTGTATTTTATTTGGTGTGACTTAATTTAAAAAGTTTCATCTTTTTTTCATATCCTAATTTAAACTATACAGAGACTCACAGACATGGGGCAGAGCTGCTACTGGCTCTCCCTGTGCCCAGCCGCTCATGAGGCACCCGGGAGGGATGGCAGGTGTTCTAGCCCTACCCACCACCCCAGTAGAGCCTCAAAACAAGCCAGACGACCCCCACTCCATGAGGGCCTCCATGTTCCACATCCGGACTTCCCCTGGTCAGAACTCCAGCCAGCAGACCAGCCTATCATAGCACGGCTCACGTGGGTGCTTGCAGTTGCATGGTTCATCAATAAATGCTGGATTTAGAGATGACTACAAGAGTATGCTATCGACACGGCAGAGTCTGGCAAGCTACCCGTGTCATATTTTATATGCCAAATGCCAGTAACAATTATAGACCTCATTCCCATGACTGTAATGGTTTGAGGCTCTTTATGTTCCTGGAGCAAGCAGGTGCCTTTGGACTCTACTAGCATGACAGGACATATGGAGATGTTACTGGTGCCTGCTCGAGCAAATTGATGATGAATGGGAAGACAGTGATGCAGTGATACAGAAGTTGGAGTGAACCATAAAAGTCTTTTTTTGGTCACACCCGGCAATGCTCAGGGGTTACTCCTGGCTCTGCACTCAGGAATTATTCCTGGCGGTGCTCAGGGAACCATATGGGATGCCGAGGATCGAACCTCAGCCGGCATGGGTCGGTGCACGCAAGGCAAACACCCTACCTGCTGGACCATCGCTCTGGCCCCTGAACCATAAAAGTCTTAAGTTTTCCATCTCCTAACTGAACACTTACCTCTTCTTTCTTTACATAGGGCAGCAACTATTCACCAGTAAGCACTCACCGTCCTAGCTCAATTCCTCAAGCATGAAGTCAGACCTGTGATTCTCAGGACGAAAGCACAATAGAAGTCAAAATTGATGCGAACTCATTTCTCTAGCTTTGTCCATGCATCGTCGGTCTTTATTGAAACCTTTAACTGTCAGTACAAGTCTGCTTAATTCTTTTTTACTGTGGTAGGAAAATTTAAATGTCGGTATGAATAAGTATAATTTACTTATTGAGTGGTAAGACACTGTTCCATTATAAGTTTACAATATAGAATTATAATATAGGTTAACTAGATCTCTACCAATAAACACAGATGTTTTTGAATAGTTTTGTCATTACCATGATTTCAGAAAGAACAGTTTTGTTGATTTTTGGACTATACCTGGCAATGATTGAGGGCTGACTCCTGGCAAGCTCAGGGGATTATGTGGGATGCTGGGGACTGAACATGCAAGGTAAGTACCTTACCAGCTGTACTGTTGCTCTGGCACTGATTAGGGTTTATAATGTTTTTATTTACCTAATGTTAATTTTTAATTCAGTATGAAACAAAATAAATGTCCATATTTTTCTTGATTGGCTTGAAATGTGACTTTGTTATATTATATTTTATATTATGCATAATTCTGCTTTAGGATTCACTTTCACTTTCTTCTTCCTATTCTAAGACCATGTAGTTGAATCATGAAAGATTATAAAATGTTTAGCAATATGCTGCACAACATCAACCAATGTCTTCATATTTTCCCTATTTAAAAGATTTAACAACGCTAAACTTTGTGTTTTGACTATTGAGTTGCCACAATTTCCACCAACAATAATGACGGATTTTAAGCATATGATGTTACTGCAGCACATTAATCGCCAGGGCTCCTAGAGTCCTCTACTACTGTGCCTGAGTCTTATGTCCACCTTCCCGTTCCAACAGTCAGACTTATCGTCTAGGGCACTTGCCTTCCAAGGGGTATTTACAGCTTTGATCCCTGACACTCCATATGGTCCACCCAGGGCAGAGCCAGGTGAACGCTCCTGAGTGAGGCCCCCCCCCAAAACAAACAAACAAACAAACAAATAAATGTATTTAGTAATTAACACCTGAACACCTGAAGAATCTGCCTTCAGTACTCATCAATACACTGGCTCGGCTCTTCACACGCTACCTGTCCGAATGCAAGGTGCCCTCCCATAGGAAAACCAGCAAGACAGTTCTACTGTTCAAGAGGGGAGACATCCACGACATTGGCAACTATCACCCCATCTGCCTGTTGTCTGTCATCTACAAGCTGTTCCCTCGAGTCATCCTGAACAGGATTGGCAGAACACTAGATGATGGACAACCATGCGAGCAAACAGGTTTCCAGAAAGGATTCAGCACAATTGACCATATCCACACGGTAACCAAGCTCATTGAAGTTTGTAGGGAGTTCAGGATGCCACTCCGTCTCACGTTCATTGATTTAAAGAAAGCCTTTGATTGTGTGGAGACTGAGGCGGTTATCGAAGCCCTAGTCAAACAGGGCATTCAAACCCAATACATCAAGATCCTTCGTGAGCTCTATTACGGATTCACCACCAGGATCTCACCATTCTACAAAGAAGTGATCATGAATGTCAAAAGAGGGGTTCGGCAGGGTGATAACATTTCACCAAAACTCTTCAGTGCCACCCTTGAGAACATCATGAGACAGTTAGAATGGGACCGGAATGGGAATGAAGATAGACAGTCTGCAACTACACCACCTCCACTTCACTGATGACATCAATTTAATAACACCAAACATTAGCCAAGTGGCACAAATGTTGGCTGACTTTGACTGAGAATGTGGAAAGATAGGTCTACAACTGAATCTCAGCAAAACTATGTTTATGAAAAAATGAACTAGTTCCAGATGCCCCATTCACTCTCAATGGAACAAACATCTCTGAATAATGTAGCAGTTATGTCTGTTATGTCTGCTACATTCTTGACCTAGGTCGAGAAGTCAACATGATGAACGACCTAAAACCTGAGCTGTGCAGGAGGTAGAGAACAGCATGGAATGCCTTCAAAAGCATTGAAGAAATAACTAAAAAAAAAAAGAACCTTCAGCTCCGGGCACATCTCTTCAACTCCACCATTCTCCCTGCATTAACATATGCCTCAGAGACCTGGGCCCCGCCAAAGCAGGATGAGAATGCTATTCGGGTCTCCCAAAGAGGAATCAAAAGAGCTATGCTTGTAATATCACACCTCACTCAAGTGAGAGAAGGAATCCAGAGCTCCAATCTCCATCACTGTTCCAGAATTAGGGAAGCTGTCTCATTTGCCAAAGCATAGAAAATCAGATGGGCTGGACATGTAATGTGATTTGGAGACGACTGCTGGACTAGAGCCGTTACTGACTGGATCCCACGGGATGTCAAAAGATCACGTGGCATCCCACCTACAAGATGGTCAGACTTCTTCGTCAAGACCCTGAATGAATGGTTTAAGGCTCTTTGTATTCCTGAAGCAACCAGATGCCATTAGGCTACACTGGCACGTGATAGGTCAAATGGAAATATTACTGGCACCCGCTAGAGCAAATCAACAATTAATGGGATGTCAAGTGATCAAGTGATTTAGTAATTTGAAAAAACATTAAGATGGTTAAATGACCATCTTGGGATGAGGGAAACCTCTTAGCAGACCCATGTTCAAACTCTAAGCTTGATACTCCATGAAACCATATAGCACCAGAAACCATAGAGCAATGCCAGGTGTGACCTTGGATTCCCTGGCATCACAGGGCCAAACAGCTCTATAATGATAGCCCTGAGCATTCAATAGCCCAGCCTTGTTGGTCAACTGACTTGGAGAAACATTTGATGCCCCCGCACCATTTATTTTAATTTAATTTTACTTTTAATATTTTAACTTTATTTAAACACAGTGATTTACAAAGTTGTTCACAGTACAGTTGTTTCAAGTATTCAATATTCCAAATATTGGAATACATAAGTTCTACCATGTGACAATGTGCCCTTATTGCCACCAAAGTTCCTAGTTTCTCTGCGCCCCACCCCGGCTCCGCTTCTCCCTTAGCAGGCACTAATTAATTTCCTTTATATTGCATATTGCAACATATATCTTGCAATGGTGTTGCTAAGTCATGACCTTTTACTGAGCTGTTATATGCAATTTGGACCATCTGTGCTATCACTTTCACTTTTCATTTTCATTATAAGTTTCAATATTGAACTTATTGAACTTAATGGGCTCTACTCAATTTTTAACATAGTTGTTCATGTTAATTTGTTCTAGACATTTAATATTCAACCCCAATCCCACCACCATTGTAACTACCCACACCATCCTACAATCTTCCCAACCACCCCCCACCCCAAGCCTGCCCCTATAAGGACACCCAACAATTTATTTTATTTTGCCTGTTATAAATAATTTGCTAAAAATGATCATGAAATGTTTTGTTAATTGAAAGTTAGTGAAAATTGTTTAATCTTACCATGGATTGATTAAGCTCTTGTATAAGAAATTACTGATATTTCTTACAGGATAGGCAATGTATGTATATATTTTATTATTGGTTGCCTTCTTCTTTACATCCCATTAGATGTGGTGTCAGAGCACCGTTTAGAGGCAAATAGATGACGATAGGTAGATATATGCTAAACAAATTAAAATACAATTAATTAGACATCCCTGCCAAAGAACTATACTGATTTAATATCATTCCCAATCAAAATCCCTGGCATTATTCAAGGACATGGAACAAATAATATCAAATTTGTATAGTGCAATGAAACTTCCTGAATAGTCAAAGCAATGCTGAGAAGAAAATGGGTCGCTCTGAATACCCTGAATTTAAATTATCCTAAAAAGCCATTGTGGGGAGAAGAAACATAAATCAGTGGTCTGAGTGCATGTTTGCAACCAGGAGATTTGGGGTTGATATCTGGTACTGCCTGTTGCCCAAAATATTTCAAGAGAAAACCATGAGCACATAGCAAGTTGATGTTTTTAACACAATTTTTTATTATGTGTTTTAAAAATACTTGATATGTTTATCTGATTCATATGGTATACAATACTATTCGTGACACTGTTTAATGCATACAACTTGCTAACCCATACCCTCCACTAGAGTGACCATTTCCCTTCACCACTGTCTCAGAGTCCCTCTCCTAATCACTGTCCCTTCACACTCCTCCCTTGGTAAACTCAAGTAGTCTACTATTTCTCAGATTCTGTTGCCTTTGGTCATTGGTTATTTCTCTACCATGCTTCCTTATATCCCACATATGAGTGATCATTCTGTATCTGCCCCTTTCCTCTGATTGACTTAACTTAGCATATCATCTGGCTTCATCTGCATGGAGGCAAATTGTATAATTTCATTTATATGCTACTTATAGCCAAGTATTATTCCATTGTGCACATATACCAGTTTCTTTACCCAGTCATCTGTTCTTGGACATTGGGAATTTTGACTATTGTGAATACTGCAATGAACATAGTAGCACAAATGTATTTTTTTGAAATAGGGTTTTGGGTATATGCCAAGAAGTGGAATTATTGTGTCTTATAGAAGCTCAATTCTTTGTTTTTTATGAGAACTAAGAATTTTTTTTGGTCATAGCTTTAAATGCTGTTGTTTTTTTACTTCATTCTATTTCTACCATATCATTTGTTTATAAAATCAGATTTCTGCATATTGAATTTTCAGTCTGCCATTTTACTGTATAAGTTTATTGTTTCTGGGTTATTTTTTAAGGGGGAAAGTGTTTAGGGTTTTCTGTGTATATTATCTGACAATATCGTTTGACTTCTTTGCTACTTCAATCTTTGAATATCTTGTCAAGTTTCCTTTTTCCCTCCATCACTCACATTCCCTCCCCATGGCCCCTGCCATCTGCTAATTTCTCCGCTTTCTCAAGTTTCCATGACAAGGACTTCCAATACTATGTTGCATACAGTGGTGAGAATGAGCATCTCTTTTGGAGACCCAAATAGAGTTCTCATCCTGCTTTCGTAGGGCCCAGGTCTCTGAGGTGTATGTTAATGCAGGGAGAATGGTAGAGTCAAAGAGATGTGCCCAGAGCTGGAGGTTCTTTTGTCCTTTTAGCTATTTCTTCGATGCCTTTGAAGGCATTCCATGCTGCTCTCTTCCTCCTGCGCAGCTCAGGTTTTAGGTCATTCATCATGATATTCTTGACCTAGGTACACATAACTACTGCATTCAGAGATATTTTTTCCCATTAAGAGTGAATGGGGTATCTGGAACTAGTTCATTTTTCATGAACATTGCTTTGTTGAGATTCAGCTGTAGACCTACCTTTCCATATTCACGGTCAAAGTCAGCCAGCATTTGTGCCACTTGGCTAATGTTTGGTGTTATTAGAAAGATATCATCAGTGAAGCGGAGGTGGTGTAGTTGCTGACTGTCTATTTTCACCCCCATTCCTTCCCATTCTAATTGTCGCATGATGTTTTCGTGGGTAGCGTTGAAGAGTTTTGGTGAAATAGTATCACCCTGCCGAACCCCCTCTTTTGACATCAAAAGTATCCATATTTTTCTTTCACTATCTTTTTTTAGGTTGATAGTCTGTAATCTGATATGAGTATAGAAGGCCTTGCTTTTCCTTCTATTAGTTTGGAACACTTTGTTCCAATTTTTCACTCTGAGCCTATATTCATCTTCTAGCTCTGTCTCATAAGACAGTTCTGTGGTATTAATTGATCTTGTAATTTTGTCCATTAGACAAGCTTTTTAAAAAATTGATTTGTTGCTATAATTTATTATTATCATAATTGATATATGGCCTGCACATATCACATTCTATAATTTTTGCATACTTGTTTTATATTTTTTGTTATTATTATTTTACTTCTTTGGAGGCCATACTTGTCTGTGCTCTTAACTGACTCTGCACACAGGAGTCAATCCAGGCAGTGCTCAGGGGACCACCTGGGATGCCAAGGATTGAACTCAAGTTGGCCTTGTTCAAGTCAGCACCCTCTCTGCTGTGTTATCATTCTATCCCCTATGTCTATTCTTTTTATTTGTTTCTATTTGTCTTTTCATTAGAATGCTTTCTCCTGATGATAAACTCAATTTAATTTTTTCTTTGAAATAAAATAAATATACAAATCCTAATCCCACTGCTCTAGGATTTTGTTTATGATTATAATGAGGACTAGATTGGTTTTACTATAGCTAGGACTTACTCCTGGTTCTGCACTCAGGAATTACTCCTGGTGGTACTCAGGTGACCCGATTAAATGCCAAGGATTCAATCCAGGTTGGCAAACACTCTTCCTGCTATACTATCTCTCTGGTCCCTCAACATCAATCTCTAACTTGTATCACTTGTCTTTCCATTGTTCATCAATTTGCTCGAGCAGGCACCAGTCATGTCTCCATTTGTTGGGAATGAGGTCCATTATTGTTACTGTTTTTGGCATATTGAATACTCCACAGGTAGCTTGCCAGGCTCTGCCATGACTTTGGGTTCATCCCAGGGGGCCCAATCTTTTTCTATGTCAGACCATCAATCATCAAAGGTCCACAGGGCAGACCCCTGGGTGTAGACAAGCTTGTCTCCTGTCTGCCACCTGCTGACACAGCCGGGCACTGCAGCCACACTGCAGTACCTCAAGGGGCAGTTATAATATTTTATAATGGCTGAGGATATTAATGTTGTCTTTGTCTTTCACTAAGAAATGTTTCTCCCAATAACTGCCACATTTAATTCATTAAAAAGTAAATAATTAAATTACTCTACAAGGATAACTAGAAGCATCATTGTCATGTATTCTAGAAGCTAGTTTCAAAGTTGTGAAATGTTCAGAGAAGCTTATCCTAGTCATAAAAATCTTTTTATAGGAGCAGCCTGACCCAGTAATTTAAGAAGAGGCTCTCTAAGCCTGAATGATAGTGAATAATGGATAATAGATCATAGTGGCACAGAATTGAGATTAAGTATGATATTTGCTTAAAGCATTTCTTATCACACCAGAGAACAAGAACTTAAAACCAGTAAGAACAAGGATTAAAAAGGAAGAGTGGGGTAATTATGAAAGCTCTTCAGGGTCAACCTGAATGTTGATGAACCATCAACACTGATGAAGGAAAAAAAGAGTTTTTGCCTAGAGTCACTGTCCGTGTGGAGTGCTTCTCAAAATCTGCATAGATTTTCTTTTATTCTTTGTTTTTTTCCCCACATCCCAAAGATGTGTGTTTTAGTTTCATTCGTGCAGCTTGAATTGCCCCCACTTCAATTGCCCCACTCGGGTGACTCTGGTGCATGAGTGAGTGCTCCTTTTTATGGAATGACATTTCTTCACACTGAGAAACTGTGTTTCTGACAGTTCATGATCCTCAACAAGAAACAGCAGGGACATAAATAATGAATGGATGCAAGTCACTGTTTCATAATAGAAATGTTTGGGGTTTGTACCAAGAAGTTCAGTGAGGTTTCTGTGACCAGAAATAACCCACAGAAACTTAATTTTTATTTATTAGCCTGTGGTAAAATTGGTTTTTGTTATCTGTCATTTTAAAGTTGCGGTTTCCAAGAATCTGTTGAGGACACTCATTGTAATGCTGATTTATTTTAGTAAGAAATGGAAATGATTTGGGGGGTCAGAGAAGTGACATACATAAAATAGAGCTACTGCATTTTCATACACTGATACAGTCTGAGTCAGGGAAGAAAGCTATCACAATATCATAAACTCACAGATAATGCCAAAAAGATAGTACAAAGACTCATCTGTTGACTTGCATATAACCAACCTGGGCTTGATCTCTGACACGTCATAAGGTCCCCTGAGCCTGCCAGGAGTGATCTATGACCCAGGAAAAAGCTCTGAGTAGAGCTAGGTGAGTCCCCACCAAACCATAAATAAATAAATTAAATTAAATGACAGAAAAAAAGACCCCCAACAAAGTTAGTTATAAGTAAGAAGCTTTTCCAGGTCCACGAACTGCCTCAGGGCTATTAGCCATCATGCAGAGACTCAGACACACAGGAGAGCTGCCATCCGGCTCTCCCCTAGCTCAGCTGACCATGAGGTGTGCAGGAGGGAAAATGGGTTTTAGTCCTGGCCCATTACCTCAGTCGGGCTTTGGAAGCAGCCAGATGAAACTCGCTTACCATAATAGCAGCCATTTTCAAGGTTTGGACTCCACAACTCTGCAGAGCCCCACCCAAGAGAGAAGCGGATCATCTGCCTGCCTGCCCTGTGCTATACTGATGGGACATGTTGGATTGGGGGCAGGTATTTGCTCCTTGGGCTGTCTTCCGCCAGGCTGCCAGAGGTCAGAAAACCTTGCACTATACAACTACAGTCATCCTCTGGTCAGGACTCCACAGCTGGACACAGCCCAACCCAAGAGAGAAGCCAAATTCAAGCCCAGGCATGTGGGACTCTGCTACTACACCAACCAGGCCTTTAGAAAGCCTGGACTGGGGCCACCTTCCCCACCTCAGCTCCCTCCACAAAGGCCTGGTGGAGGGAGAACCGCCCAGAACTGCTGCTGGGGCTCTCGCCTGACACCAGATATTCAGGTGCAGGGGCGGAGTCTCTGCCTGCCCACCCTGTACTAGACTGATGGCCATATTGAGGTGGGGGCAGGGGTTTTTGCTCCTTGGCCTGTCTTCTTCCAGGCTACCAGAAGTAAAAACAACTCACAGAACATAACCACAGTCATCCTCTAGTCTAGACTCCACAACTGGACACAGTCCCATCCCCATGGCATGCAGGCACCTGCACAATATCTCAAAACCTGGTATACCACAAACATGTGGGAGTCAGAGAATAGGTAAGACAGAGAAGGAACAGTGTGCTGATAATTGTTGAAAATGATACCATCCAAGAACTAAACATTGAATATAGGTAGATACACGTGATAACCTCTAAATATATGTATTACAATCCACAATGTGTAAGAAAGGGAAGGGAGAAGGAGAGAGAGGGAGAGAGAGAGGGGAGAGAGAGGGAAAGGAGATAAAGAACCTGCCATGGAAGCAGGCTGGGGAAAGGAGGAGGGAATTGGGAACATTGGTGGTGGGAAATGGGCACAGGCGGAGGGATGGGTGCTGGAACACTGTATGACCAAACGCAAACATGAACATCTTGTAATTGTATATCTCACGGTGGTATAATCACTTGTATTACTTGTTTTCCTGTTGTTCAACAATTTGCTCGATAAAATATTAAAAAAAAGGTTTTCCAAAGAAGAAAAAAAATCCAGAAAAAAATAGGTTATGAGGAAAAAAGAAGGCTTTAAATATTTTAATATTAATAAAATAAAAATAGCAATATAATTACCAAAAGTTGGCAAGAAACAGTCAATGTGAGACAGAAAAAAATTGTAGCATGTTTAGAAAATACTGAAATAACAGAAAAGTATATTTGTTATTACATGGAATTGGAAAATTGGTGCACTGAAATGATCCAATGGCATAGCAAGCATATATTCTTAAAAAATAGACAACCTTCCCATATAATTTTTATTTGTACTGTACCGAAGATTTAATTTTGTGGCTGGATAGATAGGAGAGCATTTAAGGTGCTTGTCTTGCAAGTGGTTCTGCTTGGCCCAATCCCTAACAGGGGACACTCCCGAGCAAAGAGCTCGGAAGAGTCCCGAATACTGTTGGGCCACCCTCCAGAAAACAGTCCCTAAGGAACGATTTTATGGCATTTCTATGAAGTGGTTAAAAAGACTTTGTTTTGGCAGAACATATAAAACTGTTGAAAAGTAATAGACTGGAATGAATTCAGGAGAATATGAAAACCTAAAGAATATAATTATGCTTAAGTCAGGTACTTAATAAAGGACACGTTGCTATTCTATAAAGGATAAAGGCATTAGACTTCTTTCAAATTTAAAGGTCACTTGTCTGGAGAACTGGTGAGGGAATGAGCAATATGTTAAAGAATCACAAAAATGGGTCTGTTGATGAACACTATACATTTTTAGCCTTTAAAGATGATGAAGTTCAATGCTGTCTCTACGTATATCATACCTTTCTTTTGAGGGTTCTAGAAATACAGCTCTGGGATCTACCAAGACTGCACCCAGCAGTGCTTGTGGAAATGTGCGGTGCTGGCTATTCAACTCAGGGTCTCAAGCAGGCAAAGCTATGCATGTGTTCCAGCTCCGTGAGCTATCTCCCATCCTCAAATTTTCTTCTTCATCTGAATCAACAGTTTTTGAACATCAAATATTAAAAAAGAGTAGGAACATTTTAGAGTATCAAAATAGTCAAGAAAGTTAAAAATAAAAGGAATCTAGTTGATACAGAATTGTTTTATATTTCTAGAATCCTACAGAATAATTCTTTAAAGTTCTGTGGCAAAAGCTCAAACACAGATTTAGCTACAAGTGACAATATTATAGAAACATTTTAAGCATATTTTATTCTGTTTCTGGCTTTTTTTAAAGGTTTCTTGGAATATAATAAAATCATTTAGAAAACCAAAAGCATTTCCAAGAATATAGAAAATTTCCTTAGGTTCTCACCCTTATTTGATGGTTAATTCTAATTTCAAATTGATGAAAATAGTTGCAAAAATCTGGGAAAAGTTGAGACCAGAAAGGAGGTGATAGTACAGGCAAGGTTCTTGTTTGAATGTGCCTAACCAATTTCAAATCCTGGTGCCTTATGGGGTCCCTAGGGCACCAAGCACTGCCAGGGGACACTCTTGAGCAAAGCGACAGAAACAGCTGAATGTAGCCCCCAAACCAAACTAACCCACAAGAAAAACACACACAATATTGATTTAGAGCAGTCACTAACTTTT